>VZRR01004499.1:369044-539565 GCA_013398015.1 Oreocharis arfaki | reverse complement strand
CCGGCCGGGGGCTGGGGGCACAGGTCCCCCCTCGGCAGCCGGTACCGCCCATGGGGGCGGGAACCTGCGGATGGGAGTCCCCGCAACGCCGCAGCCCAACCCCCGCCCGCACTCCGCCGGCGCTCACCAGGAGCTGCGCTGCGCTGCGCTGCGCGCCGGCCCGCGGACGCTCGGCAGGGGCGCGGGAGCGAGCGGAATGCGGACAGGGACGGCGGCCCCTGCTCAGCCCCCCGCGGGACCGACTGCGGCGGGCGGCGGCAGCGGGATCCGCCCCTCAAAGGCGGGGCAGGCGGCGCCCCGCCCCCGCCCGCCGCGCTCCCACGGGAGTTGGGTCACTGGCCAAGCGGCGGGGGCAAGAAATTCATTATTTTTTCTTTTTCCCCTTCGTACTGGCTTAGCTGGCGCGGTTTAAGCGAGGTAGAATCCAGCGCTTCTAGCAAAGGTAATAAGCCTTGAAGAGCGGGGTTGTTTTAAAAAGGTGAGGCCTTCTGATCAAAATATCCTTTATGCCAAATGAAGGGAAATCGGGAAATGAAAGAAGAGGACGTTTCATTTTGGTTTTGATTTTAAGGAAGATGACATACCCACGATTAAGTTATTCATCATGATTAATTTCTGCTGAACAGAAATTTCTTCAAACTGCATTTCAAAGTTGCCACAGAAAACAATAAAGATGCACTCAACACACAAGAAAACAGGAGAATTCCTCAGCCAGAACTGTCCCTTTCTATTCTGATCTTCTGCTTTTAACATTAGTATTTCCCCAATAAGCTTTGCTTCATCAAGTAGTTGCTCCAAAATTCACATACGTTGAAACAGTTACAATGCAGCTCTGCCACAGCTAATTTCCTGTTACATGTGCTGGAGATCTATTACAGTACACGGGTGATGCTCTTTTGAGATACCAGTTGCACTCCTCCTCTATGCCATTGTTAGAAAAACCTAGCTGGTAATCCATGGATAAACCAAAGTAATCCAGTGTAGGCAGGCCAACAGCCAAGGAAGACCCTGATTGGTTCAGGGCAGTTACAGAAGAACTTCATGTGGAAGTCCTTGAAAAATGCAGAGCCCAGACAAGTGCAAGGATATTCAGATGGGTTGGGTAGGACAGAGGTTGAGATCTGTGAGGAGTCTGGTAAACAGCTCACTAACACTTTTCTGCTTTCAGTGATATCCTTTACACATTCTGAAAAACCCTACTGTAAGAGGTGAACTCTCAGTCTCTTTGGGGTAAAGAATAATCTTTTACAATTTCCACCTTCTTCATTTTGAACTCTTATTTCATCCCTTGGCAAACAGAAGATAACTGTTAATTGGTGCTTCATGCAGAATAGAAAAATGTAAGCATTTTTACTAAGTGGTAATACACAGATATTACAATTATTATTAGGACATCACATGAAAAATAAGGACTGTTGGAGTAAGCCTGGAGTGCACAGTCTGTTTATATTTCCACACTAGCATTTTGTAGCACCTGGGCTGTTTGGGTTGCCCTTGGCATTGATGGGAAACCTGTAAGCTCTAGAGACTCAGGAGATGGCAAAACCAGATATACCAAGGTACAGCAGAAACTAACTATACAGTTAGAAACTATGTGGCCACGAAAGAGATGTAAAAAGTTACAAAGATATTCCCAAAATTTCACTAGTTTCTGGTGAGAGCCATAGCTGAGTCACACACACAAAATGCCCTTTAAGGCCAGAGTCTTCACTTGCAGTGTACATTTATTTCATGTTGCACACTGGGAGGTGGTCATTAGTGGCTGACAGCGGATAGAGGGGGCCTGTTGACTATCACAACTTGCATTTGTTCACTCTCAGGATGATGCAAGGAGACATGTGGAGATTGCTTTTAACTGTGCTTCTGGAGACCCCACATAGATAAGAATTAATTAAAATGTGGATTTACTTCTGTATTCACATACGCAAGACCTCAGTGGAGTAGCTACATCTCAAGCATTCGGTGTGTGCCTCCTATACAGTGGTGACAGGGATTAAGGGTAGGCATGCTTATACAGCTTCTTGTGACTGCTGAATTGTTGTCTTGCAGTCTGTGAGAAGTGGCCACTTGAAAAAATACCTAAAATGGTTTCACAGCTTCAGAGATGGCCCAGAGGCAGGCTGAGATACGTGCATAGTACCCCGATTTCTATCAATTTCTGAATTAAAAGTTGAAGCAGGTGACTTTTACAAATGACCACAGGGAGAATATGTAGAAAATCCCCTATAATTATGCTATTGTATTTCCTATAATTATATTATCTACTACCCAAAAGTCCATGCATCTGAATTCTAATATCCATTTGTTTCTCTGTACTTGCAATGATTTTTCTCCCAACAATAAATATGTGTCGCAAGCCAGGGACAATAATATCTGTAACAAAAATTACGTGGCTCACAGATGGATATCTCTACCAATGACTTAAGCATTTTGAGTCAGCTGACCCATTCTCATATAAACGCTGCCTAATAATCAGGAGAGAAATAAAAAAGCACAGTTAAATTAATATAAGAAGGATAATAACAATAAAAGAAATTTTTTTACTCATAAAATTAAATACCATAGTGTATCCTGGTTGAATACAGAAAAATTAAATTATTTGAGTGAAACAATATCTGCCTCACAGCTGGTTCAATGTTCCTCCTTTAAAGAGAGAAGAGAAGGCACCTCTGTTAAGCATTTGGATTCTACTCCTATACATTTGTATATGTGACTAGGTTTTCACTTTTATTTATATTTATTTATATTTATGCTGAATATGTAGTTTTTAATACCTTACTGTAGTTTACTGCATCATGTGTGAGGAGTCATCTGAATTCATAAGCCACTCTTCTTCACCAGTTACTATTTCCAGGAAGCTCCAAGAAGTAAAACCTTTTTTTTTTTTAAACAGTATTTTAATTTTGTCTATTATCTTGTGGTTGTAAACCTTCAACTTGGTAAAAGCAAGCACAGAAGTATTTTTTGTGCTGGAGAGGGAAGGAGGAGGGAGTCAAATGAAAAATCCTAAATAACATGTCTAAGTGCCCCAGCAGTACTTTCTTAAGCTGGAAGATAAAGCTGATGAGGAGGTTACCATGACTACAGACGCGGCATATTTGAATGAAAATGGATGTTAAGCTTTTAAATGCTAATTGCAGTTGGGAACAGGTGATGTTTGAAATATCAAAATTATTTCACACTTCGCAATTTGTAACAAGTGAAATCGGATGGAAAAGATGACAACATAGAGTTAAATTAAAACACTAGCTCTGGTTTCAGCTGAGATAGAGTTAATTTTCTTTGTAACAGCCACTATGGGGTTATATTTTGGATTTGTGATGGAAACAATGTTGTTAAATCAGGGATGATTGTCAGGGTCTTTATTGTCCCTCACCCCACCCCATCAGCAAGAAGGCTGAGGGTGCACAAGGAGCTGGAAGGGAAAACATCCAGACAGCTGAACCCAACTGACCCAAGAGAGATCCCAGATCATATGGTGTCATGCTCAGCATATAGAGCTAGGAAGAAGGAACAAGGAATGTTCTTAGTGATTGCCTTTGTTTTCCCAGGCCACCATCACATATGATGGAGGCCTGCTTTCTTGGGGACGGATGAGCTCTTTCCTACCCAAGGAAAGTGAAGATGGAATTCCTTATTCTGCTTTGCTTGCATGTGCAGCTTCTGCTTTACTTCTTAAATCTTCGTTATTGCAATACCCATGAGTTTTCTCACTTCTATCATTCCAGTTCTCCCCCCTATCCTGATGTATGATAGTGAGCCAGTAGCTGTGAGGGGCCTAGTTGATGGCTGGGGTTAAACCACGACAGTCTTTTTTGTCACTCAACGTGACTCTCAAAGGGTGCAAGATAATGTTTGATTGGGATGTACTAGATTGGATTTGTAGCAGTTATGCTGCTTAGCTATTAATCAACAGGCTCCTGCGCTTGCCATGGGGCTCACTTGCCTAGCTGTATATTAGAGTCTAGTGCTTGTTAGTGACTGCTTTTTGCTTTCACTGCTTGCCATAGGGCTGTGCTGCTGATCATGTTATTCTGCTGGCCTGGAAGCATTCTGATAACAGCCGTGGTGATGCGCATGGGCTGGCAGATGGCCAGGGCATCACTGCTCATTCTGTGCTACAGTACTGGGCAGGCTGGAACTCCACTATGAAATCAACTGAAAGGCTCTGTGATCTGTGAATAAGTACACACACAAAGGAGCATGGCACCCCAAAGTGTCTGCGGTCATGGATATGCCTGTGCCAGAATATGTACATCTTGAAGTATCTGTGGCCGTGGTTATGCCTGTACCACTGCAGATACACCTCCGAGAGGACTGTGGCCCGAGGACAAATCCATGCTGCAGCAAGAACATCTTGAAGCATGCACAAAGTCCTGTTGGAGCAACTCAGTGTTTGTAGTCTGGAAGAAGCCCATGGCAGAGCAGGTACGCCCCATGAGGGACTACAGCCATGGATAAGGCTATGTTGGAGCAGGTTTTCTCCCGAGAGGACTGTAGCTGTGGGTAAGGAACCCTTCTGTCTCCTTCCGCCAGTTCTGTATGCTGAGCATGATGCCATAGAGCCTGGAATACCCTTTGGTCAGCTGGCGTCAGCTGTCCCAGCTGTGTCCTCTCCCAGATCCTTGTGCAGCCCCAGCCCACTCACTGGTGGGGTGCTGAGAGGAGCAGAAAAGGCCCTGATGCTGCTTAAGCCTTGCTCAGCAGTAATGAAAGCATCCCTGTGTCATCAACATTGCTGACACAAATTTGAAAGATAGCACTTAACCCTTATAGATAACTCTATCCCAGACAAAAGCGGAAAAACATGTATATGGTCTTTGTAATTAAAGTATGTTGAATAATTTAATTGTTAGTAAAAACAAGTAAACGTTGCATACAAACCATAGTGTTTATGGAGCAGAAACTGTTTATATCACCTGAGTAATATATTCTTGAGGAATATATTGAGCAAAATTAATCAAACTTCTTTAGATTAACTACAGTAACAAGTTTCCAGCAGCCCACATTAAAGAGGACATCTGAACTTAATATTCAGAAACTGAAATTCTCAGTGATGAATAAATCCTATGAGTGCCTTAAGATAGGAATGTTAGTTATTGGCACTCCATATATTGGGGAGCAAAACATGAATGTATACACAATGGTACACATTCTTCACTAGAGTCAAAACCACAAGTCAAAATGGTGTGTGGACTGGTATCACTGCCTAACTGTTGTAGTTTGCTGTCATATCATCAACTAGCTAGACTGCGGGATTTAGCTGTAAGAGTATGTCCTTTACCTTCAACTGAAAGTATTTGCTTACTATTAAGCCTCGAAGACCATCTGACATTTCTGTTTATCTTGCAGTGGGTTAAATACTACTTGCTAACACATGCCTTTTGAAACAGCTTTATTATTATTGTTATTAACAGGTACTCATTATATATCATGATCGGTTGTAAGGAAAACTTAAATTTTGTAATAAATAATTTATTTTAAAGGCTTTGGGAGTTTTTGAGGTTTTTTTAAAATTTTGTCTATTTTATTTGTTTGCTTTTAGAAATAAATAAGATGAGAAATCTGGGGGCTATACTTGTGTACTGCACAGTTACAATGAGTACCATGAACAACTTTATTAGGGAGGCTAAAGCTAACTGCTTTTTTAAAATTCCAGTTTCTGCTAGTGAATAATGTGATAAGAAAATATAAACTGAGTATAACTTCAAACACAAAAGCTTTATTGGCCATGTTTGCAGAACACTAAATAACGGGTTTTTCTAATGTAATGTTTAAAATACTAATTAGACATAAGGCAACTGTAAATGTTGTCATTATAACATGCCAGTCTCCTTAAAGGACAGTCTAATTAAATGACAGTAAAAATCTTCCTTCTCTTTGTCTAGGCTTGAGAGTACCATCTCGGAGAAGAGCCACAACAGCCTAACATTTAGTGCTATGACAGAAGAAAATACTCTGTGGAATATCATTATTGAAATCCTCTATAAAATCTGGGTATTTTGTACACAGATAATTATTTTTACTTACTTACTATTTTACTTTTTAATTCCAAAAACCCATCAGTATGGAGGAACATGTCTAGCTTTCACATTACATTCTCTTCCAGGTGGGAAATGTTGCTCCTCTGAAGCTCCTTGTTTCTAATGTAACCCCAGTGATCTGCCCTCAAATCAACAAGAATGTTTATTTCACTATACTCTGTGGCCTACCAGCCCCATTTATGAGAACATCTTCAAGGTGACAAGTCAGCAGAGTTAGGAACAGTTGTTGGTTTGGCGGATGAACTCCAGCATCCTTGCCAATTGCCCAGCAGTTCCACACCTCATATTGCTTGAGGCCTGAGCTTGAAACCCTCTGCTTCCAGTGGCTTGTAATACTGAGGAGTGCCTCAGTGGTAGAGGTCAAACTTGAGCTACAGCTCTTGATTTTCTTACACAATTTATCTATGACTCGGCCACTGTCCAGACAGAGCTGGGAGGGAATGTCTCCCGCTGGCCATACTCCTCTCACAAAGTAAATATGTCTTTGTTGCAATACCATCACACAGCAATTACCTTTTTCTACCATTTCTCTATCCTTATGTTCTCACAATCCTTGCACTCAGTGAATTACTGTCGCAGTTGAGGCGGACACGACACACACTAATTTTAACATAAAGTGTAGGCAAAAAGTGTTTATTCTAAAAGCCAGTGTCATATATTTTCACTTTTGTATGTTTATCATTCGGGTTAATTGTCCATTGGTTGCTTAACTACTACAATAGATTAATTGGCTATTTTAACTACACTATGCTATTATTAGTTATCTACAACATAGACATCTCAGGAATCTAAACAAAAGTCAGCTGCAGCTATGTTTGCTGTTTTTTTGCTATGTTTGCCTTTATTGTTTTGAATTTCTTGCTTCTCTTGATTAAGTTTCTCATGGGTAGACACGGATTGTGCTGAGATCAATGTCAGATTCAGACTCAGACAGGCTTGCTGCTGTTAATCTCCACAAATTACAAGTTATTTGTCTTCATCTCTGCAGTAATCTAGTTTTCAGGTAAATTCTTCCACTCTTTCGGATTTATTTCAGGGATACAAATGTGAACTAAAAATTGTCCTCAAATAGTGAGGTTTGAAACAGTGAGAATTTATGAACTATGCTTAACTATGCACAGAGCTGGTGTACAGAGGAGGCAAAATGAAAGAGGTAAGAAAATCTTTTGACATTGCCAATGAAAGGAAAGGAAATTCATGAGTCATTTCCCTTTTACATTGCTAGGTCCTTGTGTGTGTAGTACCAATTAGCATTGCTCAGTTAAAGAGTCCTGCACACGTGCACTGAAAGTGTTTATATCATGGACTAAAACATGCCCAGGTCAGTAGAAAAGAGACCCCATCTATCAGCAAAATTTCAAAATTCACAGTGGTTGCAATAGGAACAAAACCTTTCAAAGAACAGCTGACATACTGGACTTTGCATTTGGTAGTGGTCAAAGCACTGAGTTGCACTATATTGAATTCTAGAGTCAGGTGAAAGAGTAATTTAAAGCAGCACTAAAGAATTAGTCCCATGAAAAGAAAAAAAGCAGACCTCTCAAATTGACAATAGGATCTGAAACCAGAATGTAAAAGAGAAGTTGGAACCAAAATAAATTGATGATTTAAGAAGCTTTCAGAAGACACATTTTTTTTTTAACTGGAAGACTCTCTGTCAAGAGTTAAATAATTAAATTGTGTGTAATCTTCCTGCATTCATTAAGAAATACATCCCAAAATCTGTTGAAATTTCTGAAGCTTACAAACCTGTATTCTGTAAAATTATTCTGTTCACAAATAAAGAGCAGTGATCGTTTTGATTTTTAAGAATCAGAATAACAAACCAGACCAAAATAGCAGTTCAAGAGAAACAGCAGAGAATTATTTTTGTAGTTGAGATTTAAGACAAAATACAAAAACAAGATCTGGAACTATCCGTATGTATCGGTTGGGTTGTTTTTTAATCCATCTTGATTATGATGCAGTTCAGTGCACAGGCTAAGGTAGAAATAAACAAGTGAAACATGATTTTAAGGTGGCTTAAATATTCAAAAAGCTTAAATGCATCACCCATTAGATGTTCTAAAGGTCACTGTAATATGTTCATTACATTAAGAACAATTTAAAAAGACAGATGCAATTACTTGATCTGCGTTTGTTGGGTTTTTTTCTCACAGATATGTGATCTTTAGTGCTAAGAACCTCTGCTCTATGTCAGATTTAAGAGATGTTGACTTCCTCAACTCTCTGCAGCTGGACCGCCAGCATCAGTTCCTGCAAAACCTAAAAATCTCCCTCCAAATACAAAATGGCCAGTGCTACCTTCAATGTAATCTCCAGTGATAAGAATTTGTTGCCAAAAGATCTGAGAAGGTGCTGCTCCAAACTTGTTTTACTACTGCTTTCAGGCAGTTTTGGACTGTATCATTGACATTCACTGGCTTGTGGCGTCTTGGTTTATCTCCTTGTCTGTATTTATAAGACATGAAATTTACATATAACTGCAAAATTTATTCAATTTAGCTCCATTTTAATATCAAGAATGAGTAAAGATCTTTACTTATTTCTCTGTTCGCTGGGAAAGAGTAGCCTTATGATCTCTTGTCACTTAATAGTAAATGCTATGCCTCATGCCCCAGGTCAAAGAAGGCCTAACACTAACACACACAGTTAAAATTAAACCAAGCATTGTAGATGTAGTATAAAATGCACATTGATTCCCTTTTAATCTTGGTACTCCAGATTTGTATTTGTCAGCACTAGCTAGAGAAAATAAACCGTAAATATTCTTGTGGCTTATGAACTCTTTATCACATACATCCATGATCATTTCTGCAAGTGGAATTCTGACTCGTAAGGACCAGGTATGCCATTGACTGCGCAATGTTTCGGCAGGTGAGTGGACAGTTATAAGCTTGACATTGGATGATAACAACATTAGATCCATCGGTTTAGCTAAACTTGTAAATGCTCTGAGAAAATGAAAGTGGGTCTAATCAAGGCTGTTGCTGAACTAAGGTGAACTACTCTAGAGCGGGTAAAAGGAGAGTGACATTACAGACTTTTTGTCAGTGATGATATTGCAGCTGATGCTACATGGGCAAGGTTTTCAACAAAGTAAGAGAAACATGATACTCCTCACAAAACCAGCTGGCAACTTTTTGCACACTGGCTCTGGCTTAGGATTTGATGCAGCAGCTTTTCTCAGTATGGGCTGTATAGACAGTTTGAGACACAAATGCTTAGGGCTAAGGGCATTCTCTTCACTTGCAAAAGGAGAAAGAAGTCTGCTTCTGTATACTGTTCCTGGAGGGCAACAGGGAGGCAAGAAAGGGAAGTGGTGCCTAGGGGTACTCTCCATGCACCTGGGAACTGCTCCAGCCGAGCCCAGGTAATGAAAGTCTATGAAACTCCTCCTCTCCCTAAACATGTAGAGCAAATGATCGACAATCCTTGCTGACCTGAAGATTTTTCAAGTCGTCTTGCTGGCATAGAGCAAAAGAAGAACCTGAAGGAACATGTTCAGATCTACTGCAGGATGTCTTGAGATGAAAGCTGTAGCTCTTTACTGAAGTTTTCTCACCTTCTGTAATGCACACTTCTGTCAATTCTTCAGGGAAAAACATGCCTCGAAATCAGTATAGTGATGCACAACTATGTCAGAACAGTGTGGCTGATTTCCAGGCATCTACTGAACACAGCAGGCCCGCCTATGACAGTATGATTTTTTTTTTTCAGCAATTAGTTTATTGTCAGAGCTTCTTGGAAGAACAGTAAATTTGTTAAATGGCAATGTGGACGTGTTAAGTGGCAATTTTGCATGATTTAGGGAAAAGCATGGTTGTGTGCTGAGATTTTGTGTGTTTAAGATCAAGTGAAAGACTGGAAATTCCTCCTGGGAAAAGAAAGCCAAATTGCTAATCCACTTTATGGGGACAATTTCTTCTTTTTGTCTTTTGAGGGGGCATTCTCATTCCTCAGATGCAGTAAGAACTTGTAGGGTCAAGCAGCACCAAGAGTGGTGTTCAGGAACAAAGGGCTGGGTCTGTCATTAGTAGTAGATGCCCTAGATGTGTATCAGAGATCTGTGTGGCCTTTGCTAGCATGAGTATTGATGCTTCATGGTTTCCATGGAAATTTACTAAATCTTATCCTTTGCATACAGGCTGTTGGCTTTATAGTATTAAAGTAGAGATGCACCAATGTGAAAAGGTTTGGGACAGGCAAAAACATACTGTGGCGGGAGCTGCACCTTGCTGGAGGGACATCTTGGGGAGGAATTCTGGGTGTGGGAAGTAAGCTTGGAATGGACACGTGCAGAGTTGAAAGTCACTGGGGTCAGTGTAAGAGTTTATATAGTAAATAAAGGATTTGTGGTTCAGGTGCCTTCAGAAGGGAACTAGCTCCATTCTGTGGCTTGTGTGGGCTTGCCTGCAAACTGAAAGAGCCAAATCTATTTCTGCAAAATTGTTCCATCTGTGAGTAATTTCTGTCCCTTCTAAAGGGCCTGGGAACTATGTTTTATTTTATATAATCTGTGGCCAAGCTAGTCCAAATTTCAAAATGGATGAGTAAGTTGTGGGATTTACCTGAATTGCCAGGGGTTTGTGTGGTGCTTAACTCCTGCCAATCTAGTTGCTATTCAGTTATATCCCAGCTTGAAGTTTTATTTTGGAGGAGTGAGAGGAAAAAATTTGGCTGCTTTGAAACAAAGGACTTTTCTGGCAACGGAAACTGGAAGTGTAATTATTTACTGGATTTGTTTTCTCATCAGTCACATTCTGTCAGTCATTTTGTTGAGCTGCTGACTAATACATTGTAAAAACCAAAATTAAATATGCAGACATGATACACTCTTCTTATGTAGGCATGCTAAACTCAGATTCTATAAAGTTAATTTGCTGAAACTTTAGTTGGAGCAGAAATTAATGCTTTCTCTTAGTAAATTAACATACCTTAGGGCCAGACAGTATCTCTCTGCTCTCCCGAAACTTAGATTTCCCATAGATAAGCAGAATGAGGGGAAACCCACAAATGAGTTTCAGAGGGGAGGAGAAGACACTAATGTGAGAAAGGGACTGCAGGGAGAGAGGTGATGACCAGGGTGCTTCTGCTTTTTTGCAGTACTCCATGCCCTATGAACATATATATGAATGCATATATTCTTCTATATATGAAGAATGAAATGGAGACATACAGAGGAAATGTCCCATAGAAGATTAGCCTGAGCTGCCAAGTGATGTTGCACAGCTGGTACTGGGACGGCCCCGTCAGACACTGCTTCTGGAGCAGACCTGAGGATCCGTGGGCAGATAAGAGCTGCCTGCAGGCACAGGTCCCGCGCAGGGGAGGCAAGAGGCAAGGCCCAGCCCTACTTCCCTGTTGCTCCTCAGAGATATCCTGGCCCATGCATGGAATGTTGGAGACCACCACAGGCATAGGCAACCAGGTCTCAGCGTTCCTCAGGCTGCTGCAAATTCCCAGAGGAGGGCTGCATGTTTGCAAATACCAGCAACAACAGATTGTTGCAGACGCAAAAGCTCTGGAAGAACACATGCTTTTCTGTGCAGTAGTTCAACCACTACAGCACACCTCCATGAGATTTCCAAATTTTCCTAAAGCTTCAGCTCCAATAACATACCTGTTTTTTCCAAAGCATATTACTACTTTAACGTTTTATAATATGCACTGTCAAATACAATTAAGCTCTAACTCTTTGTATTTGGTCTCTAAGTATCTCATCTAGTTGCTGGGACTTTCAGGAGGTAGTAATTTAATCTTTTCCTATAACAATTGATATCCTGAGTTATGTTGATGTGTGTATTGCCAAATTTGGACTCTCCCAGGCACTATAGCTTGTCTCTTCTTCTTTCTTCTGAAGAAAAAGGTATCAGCTATTCTTTCAGTTAGTCTATATGACACTCTTATAATTTCCAATCATTAATTTCCACCATAAATTTATAAACATGTGGCAGGCCACATAATTTCAAATAGTTTGTTTTTTCTTGGGTGCAGCTTAGCCCATTTCATCATAATTCTTCTAACTGTCAGATTCCTGTCCTCAGTTTAACAACATATTCCTGTTTTCAAATTGATGTTACCAAAAATTGCTGTAGTGGCAAACCGTAATTTAGTGGTGGTGTCTTGCCATTCAACAGTGCTACCTACCTTCAAATTCTGACATCAAATGCCATTTGATTTATTATTCCTATATGACTTTCCACCAGCTTTTGGAACCAGTTTCAGCAGGGTCTGTCAATTACGAAATCTACTTTCCCAGCAATTACTTAAACTAGTGGCTATTATACAGCATCTCACTGTCAGACATCATGAGCTGTATAGTATCTGGCTAGAAAAATTTTGGTAAACAATCATATAGTGGTCTGTGACCTGTTTTCCGAACAAGTTTTTTTCTGAGATGTTAGAATAATAATGCAATTCCCAGTGAAAAATACCCAAGTTTTGTAAAGGGACCAAATTTTTCCTGACATGCAATGTAAGCATTTTTGGTGCTGGCTTGGCCTGAACCTCTGACACACAGGACAAATTATAACTTTTTTTAATTGAAAACAGAGTTGCAGATGAGACTTTCACTTTAGTTGTAATTGTGCAACATGATCTACATGGCAATTCCTGCTTTTACAAAATGAAATTCTGCTTCTGTAAGTATGAAAAAAAAAAAAGAAAGACTGTATTTACTGAGTTAGAAGAGTGGGAAGTTCATGTTTTCTGCCTAGCAAACAAAACTGCATTGTTTTTTCCAAGCATACAGGAAGCAACTGAGAAAGATTGCTTAAGAAATAATTTCAGAGGCAATGTACAATGCAGAAGGCATCTTCAGCTCCTGATTATAAAGGTGATTACTGCTTTGGCTCTTAAAAATATTATTTTCCCTACACACACATGCAGGTCCAATGCTCATGTGCTCTTCTGGCTTCATAATTAAGAAATCAAACTTATTCCTACATGAAAAACACAGGCAACAGGAAGATGAGTTGTAGAGTGTCTGGCAAGAAAGACTTTGATAAACAATCATGTAGCAGTCTGAGACCTATTTTCCAGATCTGCAACAATGCTGCTTTTTTTATCTTCATGTTTTCACGCAGTTGCATACTCTTACATTAAAAACCATGAACTTGCTGATCAGATTAAAAATCTGAACCTTGGCGGAATGATACTGATACCATCATACATTCTCATTTAGTGAGATACATGATGCTTTCAATTCTCATTTAGTGAGACACATGATGCTGCTGTGTCTCTTGAAGTAAAAAGCATATGGGGGCTCATCCCATACAGTTAAGAAAATGTAATTACACACATCATTAAAGGTATCTTCTGTTGCTCCCACTGAGAAATTTTTTAAAATTCAAACAGCTCTTTAGCATGCGCTTCCTTTTTTAAGAGGGTTTTCCTTCACTTGGATACTTGAGCAGGACTAAACCTTAACTGCTAGAGAAGGTAAGGATCAAACCTTGTAGGCTGAATGATTCTCAGAGTGCTATTAAGAAGTAACATTACCTGAGAGATAACACCCTGCATCAGTGTAGTAAAACGGCCAAGGATCATCCCAAAGATAAAAAGTCTTGAAATCTACTAGTATCATTGTATGGGTAGTACTGCAACCAGGACAAAAATGCTGTGTTTTCTTCTCAGCTGGTCTTGTTCTACACTTCAGTAGCGTTATTCCAGGTTTATACTGAGCTGGTCAGATTGACCTTGCTAATTACTTTAGCCACAGCATGACCTCCACCTAGAGCAGGCTGAAATCTAGGACAGCAGCCAAGCAGTCTGTCTGTGCAAAAATAACACTTTCAGAATTCTCTCCCTGCTGATCTTTTCACTGCTTGCTACCTGTGATATTTTATATAATCCTAATCATTGACAGTTATATTGTTTTGCATTTCTTAGAATCTGAATAATGAGAACACATTGACCGAATAATTTCACTCTTTTTTCTTTTGCTTTACTGTACTTTTAGGCTCACATCAAAATCTTATTCTTTAATATAAAATTTACTGTGTCAAGATTGAAAATACTGCTGAAGAACGGCTTTACTGAATATGCTAGGGGGAAAAAACCCACAGAAAAGTATTATTTAATTTTTTTGGCAATCCTTGTGCTTGGCTTCATCACAGATGAAGTTTAAGGCATATCTTTTGGATAACACAGACCTACTTTTTTCTGTGATTATATGTAACGTAGATATTGAACCAAGATTAAGTGAAAACATCTTAGTTCTGCACAATTAGCACTTGTACGTGTTCGAAGAAGAAAAAACATTTTAAATACAGACTTGGTAATAAAACAAGTGAAAATTTTAACTTCATTAAAGGTACTTCTTGACAGTTTCCATGAATTCATTTAAATTTGTTTTAGTTTCATTGCTGTAGTGAACTGGAAATGCATTGAGATGAATGAGAAAATGGCCCATTCTGATGTCCGTAACCATGTATTCTGTGTGTATAGTAACAATTAGGTCTGACTGGGAAATCATAAGTCTGGTTTCAAAACCATCACAGGGAAGAACAAAAAACCAACCAAATGTCTTATGTCTATTGATATACAGAAACCATGGCCATTGCAAGACACTGCTTGATTTTTTTGCAAGAACAGTAGAAGAGTTCATCTGGAGATGAACCGATCAGATGAGCTCTAATCCTATTTTAATCTCAGTGGGCTATATTAAACAAAAGCAGAAGGTCTGGATGTTAGAACAGATTAGCCTTGACCTCACTGAGATCAGACTTAATAAGTAATCAGGTGTACATAAATTGCCATCAACCAGGGCTTCCAGTGATGCCTTGTGGGTAGCGATAGAGGGACAAAGTAAAACTTCCTTGTACTACAGAGCAAATGAGAAATTCCAGCAACCACTGCAGTGCTAAACTGTGCTGAAAGGCATACAGTCCATAGTAAGCTTCCCTCTCTCTATCAAATATTTCACTGTTCCTTAAGGATGAAAATTTACTTCCGTAGGTACTGAGAAAGGATGAGGACAAAAAGCTCAGGTGGCAGCTGCAAAATCTAAGGGCTTAGAGTGTGTTAAAAGTTTACAATACCATCAGTAAAAGACATAAACTGTATAAGGGATGGCACTTTTTAAAAACTCAGTAGATGCACCATGATTTTTAGCAGAAACTCTCTCAAGCAGCCACTCATCATCCAATTATCATTTACATTTTTATTGCTGCAAAACATGTTACATTTGACTGTGGATAATCTTCAATTCAATACTCTGCTATATCACCTAATTTTGCATATAGCAGTATATTAAATGGCAGTATATTAAAAACTTATTAAAAGTCCACTCAGAGAGGTCTATGAGATTTTACTCATCTGAGAAACATGAACATTCAGGTACACGGTTAAATAAAGATACTAAGTTTTTATTTCATTTGCATATTGTACAACTGGCTTTTGTTTAGTCCCATTTGAAACCAAGTTTTTAACTATTCTCTTTTTCGAACTTGTGATATAGAGGCTTTTTTAGGCAATGGTCATGCTACAGTAAATCCAGTTTCAAAGGATTGGTCCAAAACCTTATCCATGTAAAGGAAAGCATTGAATTGGTCTCTCCACCAGAGCTGTCTTCTACAGTGTTGTTGACATAACACAGTGTCACATATGCTGGCTAATTCAACAGAAACGGGAATCATGCATTCTCCCTGGTCCAGCTCAGCTGTCCTCTGCCAGATGATCTGCTGCTGTGCAAATGTGACCTTAATCATCATAGAACTTCAGCCTAGTGGCTGAATCTGCATTTTCCCTTTTTTTTTCAATACAGGTGCTATTTATACTATTTTCCATTCACATAGTAGAAACCTCAAAAAGCATGCTTTGTAAATAAATAATAGATACCTTCAAAATTATATTTATTAAATACTCTGTAATTAGCTCTAAACTTAATAGTTGGGCTATAGTTTTCCTTTCCATATTTTTATTTGCGTTCTCTGTTTCCAGGTTCAACATCATTGCCTTTTTAAAAAATATTAATTTTATTTTGGAACATATATAGAATCACCTTAATCTTTACTTCAGACTTGTAGACAGATGCACCATGTCTTTTTGTTATATTTCTAAATATAGCACTGGTGACTAAGAAATTTAATTTCCTTTGAAAGTAACTGTACAGGTATAAATTCCATGCTTGGCAAATTCTTTTTTCTCCTTTTCCTTGTTTTCCTCTCCCTTCCCTTTCCCCTCCCCCTCTGCTTTTTTTTCCTTTGGCCTTTCCTTGCGTGTTCTGTTACTCTTACAAAATTTTCCATATATTCATCTCTTCAGTAAGGTCTTGTCACTTTCCTAGAAGATTAGGCATAAGAAAATGCCAGGCCTGCTATGTGTCCAAGTCCTTCAGTTCTACTAATTTCACTAACAAATCTCTTCCCCTTGCTTTAATGAGGATGTCTTGGCACATGCAAATTTGTTAGCCAGTTTACAGTGTTAGCAGCTTTGAGAAACATATTACCGTTGAAAAAGAAGCACAGAGACAGATAGAATTACTAAATTGACTGGAAAAATAAAATAGCTTTGATATCTGTAAACAAGAATATGTTTTCCCATTTGTCCCATCAACATAGTACATTAGAAGAATTTTCTTATCCTCCTATCTCTGAAGAGAGTCACCCAAGACGATATTTTTTCATCTCAGCTACCTGTCTGCTCATACGCTTGTCTGATCTCTTTTTCAACAGGATTCAGCCATGCTGCCTTGCAATTTTATGACAAGAGAGCTCCTGCTTAACTGCTAGCAGCTGTCCCAGCCTCAGCATATCTGCTGTGGAGCGGTGGGGTGTGAGCTACAGCTCACAATTACCATCCAAAGATCTAGTTTGTCTCTGACCCTCTCAGAAGCTTAAAGCCTGTAACAGTTGCTTGTTATTCCAGATGCCCTCTTCGGAATGGTATTTCATCATTGACAGCTATGTTTTTTCACACTGAGCTGTGCCTTGGGTACTCAGCCTTGTGCCTACCCTGGGGGGTCCCTCCTCTTCAAGGGCGAGCAGCAGAAGTTCCTTGCTGTGCAAGCAATAACTGTGGTGAGAGCACTCTGCTGATTGTAAGTCTGTCAGCACGGCAGTGGGCAGAGAGCTCTGCGGGTTAGAACCCCCTGGGTCAACAACTGCAGAGTAAAACTGAGGAGGAAGAGGGACAACACAGAAATGTTTCTCTGTTCCCTCCAGAGAACTGGAAACACGTAAAACAACATATGCCTGGTAGTGGCTGGATTCTTATTGCTCCCTGTGAAGGCAGCTTCTTATTGTATTCTGATATTGTATTTTGGTAATGATTGTCAAGTTAGTACGGCAACTATAAAAAACCCCAAGGAATTCAAGACTGAAAGAGAAGCGTGAGACAGAGGTACAGAGATGACTTAACACTTTTTTTTTATTTTTAATAGGCCTCTGGTCCATATTAGGTTATTTTTATTATTGTTATTGCTGTTGTTGGCTCTTTCTTTCTAAGCTACAAACACATAGGAAGAAAGCTGCATCTTCCCAGTTATGAAATACGAACAGACTTCCTTACAATCCGCATCTGCTGCTCCACTGGCTTCTGATCCGTGGCTGGAGTCCATCTGCAACAAGACACATACAGCAGAGATGTCTCTAGTGAATCTCTTATTTTTAAATAGCACTGGAAATAAACATTGACATCTGGTTTCTTGCCAGCTTGATTCAGAAAATAGTAGAAGAGTTACAGCAAGTTAAACCAGGCTTTCAGCTACAGAACAGGGTCAGGACAAAGGTTCTTAATAAGAAAAAGCAGTGGCAATCACAGAGGTTTTGTGTAGGAAAGTTCTAATAAGTACACAGAACACTTGGGGGTCATGATTTCTTTTGTCACACAGGTATCACAAAAAGTGTTTAAACATACATACACACACACATAAGAGGAAAGTTCTTTTTTACTGCATATTAGCTTCGGGAAACACAAAGTTATTTCCTAAATCAAGCCATCAAAAGTAGCTGAATTATGGTGATTTTCTGTGTTGATACTCATAATCCACTGCAGATGTGAGGGGAAAAATGTCTTCCACTGAGGTAGTATGCTTTACAATGCATTTTCTTCTAATAAACAGCAGGTAGTTATTGCAGTTCAGTGTGTGCACAGGAATTTGTTTAGCTAGTCTTCTTCACTTGGAGATAGAACTGTTCCCACTGGCATCTCTGAGAGAGGCATCTTCCCCTGCTTCTCCAAATACTAAGCAGAAGTCTCAAGAGATGTCTCCCAGTTCTCTGTCCATCTGTTCCATGGCTTCTTAAAGCAATTGGGAAAAAAGTCTGTCTCTGCTACTAGCCACGAGGTTTCAGTAACTGCTCTGTACACTGTGCACTGTGAACTAGTCACTGAAACGCTCCTTGCTCTTGTAAGGTTACCCTCATGTGTCTGCAAGCCATCAGATAAGTTCTGTTTCATTTGTGAATGAAGGAATCTCTGTGGGCAGCTCTACCAAAACGGTTGTCCTGAAGACTGCTTGATATAGCAGCCATGTCTTACCACTCGTAGATCCCAGAAAGGGTTGGACATTGCCTGCCAGCGTGGAAATTATGTAAATGGGGCTCTGTAAGTACATGTGTCTATTTTTTAGGGTTTCTTCTTTGCAAAAGGGTCTAGGGACTGCACAACATGCAAGAGACCTGCAGCTGCAATGCTTTCAAAGGTTTTGCCTATTGCTATCCTTGGCCTAAAAGCTGTTTTGCTCAAGTTTTCCATAGGGTCTAGGACTTGGCCCTTCTAAGAAATTACTGAGAATTGTAGAGAAAACTGTCACCTTATTTTCTGTATCTTTTATAAGAGAGTTTGTCAGTACTTGCCTTTGTGAAACCTGTCCCTGGATGAACTGTGCTGTAGAAAGGCATTTTCCCCTTCACCAGGAAGAGGAGCCTTATGTAACTTCTCCTCACTGATTGCACAGATGCATTCAAAAAGCCCTGTATAATTTATTCATCGTCTCATATGCATAGCTCCAACAGCACTGACATGATGTGGCATTTTTGCAAGTGGTGTGGAAGTTACTGTGAATTAATTGCCCAGGTGGTCAGGCTGGATTTTGAGCTGCCAGCAACCTTCACCCAGTTGCAGATCAGCACAGCAAGCAGTGGTGGGAAATAACTGTGCTTTTTAAGGTCCTGCTTTGCTGCTTCATTGCTCTTCTTGCTGCTGTTAGCTGAATGGTAACCATTTAGAAAGATGTCCACTGCAGG
Organism: Oreocharis arfaki; assembly: GCA_013398015.1. NCBI lineage: Eukaryota > Metazoa > Chordata > Aves > Passeriformes > Paramythiidae > Oreocharis > Oreocharis arfaki. Next base: position 520,328 of record VZRR01004499.1, on the reverse strand, counting down.
TGTTCGAATTGCTCTTAAAGAGATATTTCAGTCTTTACCTTCAAGTGGAGGTACCTCCCTCTTCCAGTGCCCCACCGCTTCCTGCCATTCTCCTTGAAGAGTTGCTCCTGGGGCTCCCAAAAGAATCATGGAGCAGGCAGAGTGGGCAAGAGGAAGGGCAGAGCAGATGCCAGGTTTTAAGTTAGTGTGGCACCATGCTGTGGGTACACCTGCGCCAGCTGTGCCACGGAGCACACTCACGGGCATATGTTTCAGTCTGTTTTCCCTTCTCTTAGTCCAATATGATCTAAGATCAGTAGCTCACTAACACCACTAGTGATAGTGTGTGCAGAGATGTTTTTGCAGTTTATCGAGATGTAGATTTACTGAATGTTTTGCAGACCACTAGCAGCAGAGTCATGGTACCACACAGCTCCTGGGTACTCACTGAATGCATCTCATCTTGCTCTGTTGTAGCTTTCCTGCTTTACCTGCGAGATGGATACTTCTGTGAACAGCAGTCATGCCTTGGATTTGTACCGCAGACATACCTCTACTGGGAGAGGTATTAGAGTTGTTAGCAATGCCGTATACTGCATGAATTAACATTACATTTTGGAAGATCCACTTGGGATAAAGATACCTTTAAAAAAAAAAAAAATATTTCACAGCTTTTGCCATCTGCATAGTCATTCTACCCATAATGAGAAAGGGATCCTCATAGGACGAAAAAGCTTTTAGTTCTAAAATTATGATTTACCTACTTTATATACAAACAAACAAACAAAAAAACCTACCTCGCAAGACAAAAGTATTTTGTTTTTTTCTAATAAATATCCTGTTCTTCTATACATGCAAGGCATTTTCTTAACCACTTTTTCCCTTGGTTAATAGCCTGGTATACAGTATGTTCAATAATTCAACACTGAGCTAAAAATGGGTTTGGTCTACTTTCTTGGAATATCCTCTGGGAGTATGGAGAAGAGAACTGGAGAAGCAATTATTTCATGCTGCAGCTGTATATTTAACTGCTTTCTTTCTCACTCAAGTGGCATCTGCATTCTCACAGCTGAGGTAATGGAGGAAGTTAGGACTCTTAAGTGCATCTGTGAGTTGTGGGAGGTGATTATCACAGCAGCCAGAAATTTACCTCCTTTGAGCCAGGCAGTTCCTTGTGTGGACTGTTTCTGATTAAAGTGTCCACTCTTCAGCACACATCATCATCTGTTTACTAAGGTCTTGATTAAAAAGTTAATTAATTAATCAACTGATGAAGGCCTTCATGAGTCTGAGGGAATGGAGGCTGCTATGTGATTTCCCTTATATCTGAGGCATACGTATACAGGTGGAAGATAGCACAAGCATTGTCACAAGAGGCTACTTCCAGCTGATCAATTCTCCAGTGGTAATACTTACACCTGGCGAACCAATAAATGACTTATTTCCTTTGGAAAAGTCTCCTTGTAATCAGCCTTTTCTTTCAATTTATTATGGGCTGGCTTAGCAGCAATCACAGAGTAAAACAACCCTAGCAGCACAAGAGGAGTGTAAGATGCAGGATGTAAAAGACAGTGAAGATCAAGAAGACTCTGGTCTAACCTGGTGTGTACCTTGAGTGTGAAAGACCACCCTACTTCCTTGACAAGGCGTTTCAGCCACTTACCTCTGAGCACCAGAGGACAAGAGAAAATGGAACTCTGCTCTCTAACATAGCCATGTAAACTTGCAGAACACTTAATCAGTGGATAAATCAGTTACTGAAAGCAAAATTACAGGAGCCCATGACCTATTACACTGAGGTTCTGACTCCTGGGACTTACATACTCAGTGCAGAAAAAACTCATGTCAGTGACAGCTAAAGAATCATGTCAAACCAGCTCAACTTCTTCAAGCCTCTACAGCTAACAGCAAATGTGCATTTAACATTTTTATAAGGCATGCAGATCTTCACTGCAGAGGAAATATGAAGAACAGGTACAGTGCAGACATATGACCTTTGGCTCAGTGTGACCATTGAGCGCAGTTTTGAGGTAAAAATCCAAAATACATGAATGGCTTCTAGAATCATAAGATTAAAGAAATGCAGAAAAATGCAGGTATTTTTCAGTATATTTTTTCCCCAACTGACCCAAAATCCTTGTAGAAATGTGAGTAGGTTAAATATTTGCAGGTGGAATGTTGATAGTTACAGCCTGTGCCTCTTCAAAGCTCGCCAGCAGAGCACTGGCAGAAAAAGCATTTTGCAATGCTAAGAAGATGAACTCAGTCTAGTTCTTTTCCACCAGGAAGAAACATCATGCTTTAAATTTTGCCAATTACTTTTTTATGATTATTGTTAATAAGTAATACCACAAAGACATGATTGAGGGTGACATACACTGCATCTAAGCTTTTAAACTATTATGAATGCTACAGAGAGTCCATCTTCTATATCTTATTCAGCACCTTAGGTTAGCCTGATGAAGCCTCATTCCATTTTGTCTCAGTCTTTTCCTACTCTTTCAAGCTTCAGAAAACTTACCAAGCATGCCTGCCTTTCTCTAAAGGCAATAAATGCAAGAAAGTTGTTAACAGAATACAGTAAGAATAATAATCATGCCAATTTGCCAGAAAGGCAACTGAGAAGTCTGCAAAGGCAGTCCAAAACATATTCTCCCATGGCACAGGAAGAAAACAACTGCCTCATCGTGAAAGATCAAAGGTTCATGGAAAGCAGCGGCTGAAGAGTGCTGCCTGAGGAAGAGACAGCTCACAGCAGCACTTCCCCAGTATGCTCTCCCAAACAGCAGTGTTTTCATGCTCAAGGACATAATCAGATGTTCTTCTTTTTCCCCCTTCCATTAAAGGGTCTTGATGCTTTTGTTTTTCATGAACTTCTGCACTCTTCCCCTAAGACCATTAAAATTACCTCATGGCTGTGAGCGCCACAGCTTTACTCATGAGAGAGGTAAAAAATTGGTGAGGTTTTAGCTTTATGTCTTCTGTTTCACATCTTCTTTTGACAGAAGGGATGTAGATACCTGCGTTTCATACCACTCACAAGGATGCAGACCCTGTCATAGCATACCCACTCACCTCTTTTTCAGGCTAAAGTGCAAGATATGTCCTAGTTCTTCAACAGCCTAGAAGAAGGAAAGTTTCTCCTTATGCAACGAGGGGATAAAACTGAAAATGCTAGACAAAGTTGTCTTCAGTATTTCCTCAGTCCTGTTTTAAAAGGACAAACTCCAGAAGGTAGCATATCTCCTGTAAAGCTTTAGCTAAACAGTGCCAGATGGGATCGCACTTCCTGAGGTGTTAACAAGGACATGGCCTGTCCTCTCCAACAGCACAGGCCCCACTGCTTTCAGACAGCAACTATTCAGCCTGTGCTATTGATCTGGAAGTGCCAGTTACCACATGGGGACAAGCTGTTTCATCCCAGGGATATAAATAACAATCTGAGCATATGGAGAAGAGAGTCCTCTTGGTCTAGAACCAGCTTCATATTTACAAGCTTAGTTTTTAACATCTGGTCTAGCTCACAGGGACCAAGAGCATGTCCTAACACTGAGATATTGTTCCTTCTTATGTTCTTCCTCAGTCTTCTGATAGTTAGCTCTTGTAGGTTTCAACATTGACGCTTTACTCAAGGTGAAGGCCACTCTTGCGCAGATGTAGCTGTTAGAAAACAGGCTTCTCTGTTACCTCACAATACTGTGTTACCTTGACTAAGGGAAGAAAAAAATCTGGCTTCGAGGCCCAACTGAATCCATAGATAAGATAATTTGGAAGTGCTTATCTGGCAAAAAACTTATCAGCTATAAGCCAGGAAAAAACCAGGCTGCTAACAAATTTTGCCATCAGCATTCAGATACACTGCAACTTGCGAGTGGGAATAAACTGTGACCTTCTGAAAGTCTGCAGCTAAGCCAGTAAAATTCCAGGCACAAAAACCTTAGTGCATTTCCCAGAAACTTTAGTAAAAGTACTTTGTGGTTCATAAGAAAACATATGTGTAACATAAATGTTGACCACACATTCACTGTTCTCCTCTGTGTCTGTACATTCACATGTTGCATGCTTTTAACATTATTTCTTAGGACAAATAATAACTTTCAGAGAAAGAGGCAGTATTGCTGTTGTTGTGCTATTTTGGTTTGACACATTTGCACAGGAACGTTTGCATTTATTACACACATGGTATTCACACTCCGATTCTTACTAAGCAACCCATTTCTTGGCATACTATGAAAGCTCACATTCTCAGGAAGGTATGAGGCATCCAGGATGATGGAAATTTGGGAAACAGGTAAGGAAGGAGAAAGCAAAAATGTATTTTACTTGTCTTTAGGCTTAAGGTTTTGATTAATATTGCTGAGAAACTCCCATTGTGTCAAGTGAAGCACAGGTTAGAAGATCTTTGCATGGTTTGAGATGGATCTAGATAACCCCCCCTCTATCTCTCTCAAACTTCAGGAAACTTTTGTTCGTGTTTTTATTTTCAGGCCTGAAAGTTGAAGAGTTATATTAACACTGTGCATTTAAATAATTTGTTACTATGTGTCCACAAGTTACTTCATCCAGTCCCTTAAGTATAGAGGTAGTAGACCGTATACTCCACTGCAAGGCACTATTTCAAATGCTGCACTATTGCTGCATGCACACGCTGTCCAAGTGTGTCTGTCTCCTTCAGTGGCAGGATAGCGGTGCCCTCGGCATGACAAAAGGGCTATTTCCTGACACAGGAAGAGCTGCTATACCCTTCCATGGCTGGACATCCCTTTTGCACAGGCGATTCTCTATCTTCACCAGGGATCTGGGAGTGCAATGTGCACTTGCAGCCCAGAAAGCACATTGCATCCTGAGCTGTACCCAAAGCAGTGTGGCCAGCAGGACTCCTCTGCTCTGCTCTGGTGAGACCCCACTGGGAGTGCTGCATTCAGGGAATGGCTTCATGCTGAAAGAGAGTAGGTTAAGACTAGATAGTAGGAAGAAATTCTTGACTGTGAGGGTGATGAGGCTCTGGAACAGAATGCCCAGAGTTGTGGATGCCCCATCTCACTAGAAGTATTTAAGATCAGGTTCTATGGGGCTCTGAGCAACCAGGTCTATTGGAAGGTATGCCTATCCACGGCAGGAGGTTTGGAACTAGGCGACCTTTAAGGTCCATTCCAACCCAGGCTGCTCCGTGATTCTATGGAACAACGTGTATGCATCCAGAAAATGTCCATCACCTGGCTTTCTCTGGGTACAGCGTGGACTGCTATTGTAGACATCAAGGTGCTTCAGTCTCCAGGGAGATAAGCAGATTAAGGCTATTACTGCAGGCAGCAAAGATGTACCGATCCTTCAGAATCTGAAAAAAGCCTGAAAGGTTTCTTGCTCGTGAACTACTTTTTGTGCAGAGACACCCGCGCCTCGCTGGCTGCAGCGGGATCATCTGCAGCATTTTACCACCACCCAGCGGGGACCGCGGGGACAGCCGGGACCGGGGACCGCCGGGTGCGTCCCTGCAGAGCCACCTCCCACTGGCCCGGGTGATGCCTTCAGAGCTCCTCTTCCCACCGACCCAGGGGTTCCTTCACCTGCCGTGGGCTCTCGTAGCTCCCATCAGTATTCACTGGGCGTACACATCCACACTCAGAGAGCACGAGGCTCTTATTTAAAAAGTGTGTTTCTCATCTTTTTCATGTGCAGTGGCCGATGATGATAGTTTTGATTGTTGATTGTTGTAATAATACTAGTAATAACAACATTAATAGTGATAATGATAATGATGATGATGATGATGATGATAATGTTATTATTAATAATAACAATAATAATAGCAGCAGCAACAACAACAACAAAACCAACAACAATGTTGGGGGTTTGAGGCAGGTGTTTGCTTTTGTTGACTGGCAGATTTGCTATTTGTAGGGTTTTGGGGTTGAGTTGGGTTGTATTGGGTTCTGGTAGTTTTATTGGGTGGGGGTGGGTTGGTTGGTTGGTTGGTTGGCTGGTTGGTTGGTTGGTTGGTTGGTTGGGGTTTTTTATGTACTTAGTCACAGAAGAAATAACTGGCTTTCAGAGTTTCATGTGGTGAGTTGGCCTAGTGATACATTTTTTAAATTTTCAATTATTCAGCACTGAGTCCTGCTACTGGGTTTTCATTCTCTAGCCACTTCTCAGTCTAAGCTGTAAAAATGGCTACTTCAACAGTCCCACCTGGAAGCCATGTATACTGAATTTGAACACAGAACCGTATTTTCTTGCTAGTTGCTATCATTCTCTGGTGGTTAAGGCACTCACAACAGCCAAAAAATTGCTTTTTTTGCCCCAGTAAAATGTGAAAACCGGTGATGAGCTTGGGGCATCCTGCACACAGCTCCCACAATACTATGTGTGCACAAAACGATGCCCTCTCACTGAAACACCTCTGCCCTGACACCAGGAGATGTACTGCCTTGCAGTAGGCTGCACCAAAGCATTGTGCTGGTCTGTATGTAAAGTTTGGTAGCCACAGTAATAAAAGGATCTATTAGATTTCTTCTGGCTTCTTAAGATGAAACTAACAGAACTGGCCAGATGTTGTAGCAGCATATGGGGACCATAAGAATGACCATATCACATCAGATCAAAGGTCTGTTCTGTTCAGTGGTTCTGTTTCCAAGCGTAACCAATAGCAGATGCCTCAGGAAGACTGTAATTATGCAGGCAGGTACTGCTGCTTTTACACATTGCACACTTGTACTCCACAGATCTTACTGGTCTCTGAGCCTGACTGAGAGCATCGGCATTTTGTAACCCTCTGTATCTCAGCTTCTCTTCCCTGCCACAGGTAAACTTCTAATGCCCATTGCTGGCAGAGTTACAGAGTTCCTGTTTGATTGTATTATTTTTGCTTTGAAGCCCTTAGTTCCTGTTCACATTTGATGCACTTTCAGAAGAGACAGTAAACAAACTCCTTTTACGGCCACAGATGCTGATACAGATTTCCTTTATGCTCCCTTTTTCATTCTCTTATGAAGTGAAGCATCTAACCAAAGAGCTTTTCCCTTGTGAAAACCATCATATCTAGGATCACCCTTGCTACACTTTTACTTTTCCTAGCATTCCTGAACCATTTTTTAGCCAGGGAGCTCTGGACCAGACCAGAAATATCATTAGAATTGTGTCTGAATGAATGAACTGCATGCAACAAATGGAATCCATTCCTTTGTGGAAGGGTGTGCTGGCTGAAGAACAATGAAAAAAAGAGGCACGTGGGATAAAATCCACTATTCCAGATATTAAACCATGACCTAAGTTTGGAAGGTGGCAAAAGTGGCTTAAAACCTCCAATTCACAGATAAGTATAGGAGAAACACAGAATACAGGTGGGTTTTTAACAGTGATTTCTCTGCTGAAATAAGAAATAAAATACACAAGAAAACTATTTTCTGGAATGCTCTCTTTATGTCTCAAGCCTGCATTGTGGCACCACTTCAGGTTTAACAGGTTAATACATCCACAAATTTACAGGTCCACTACATTTGAGAGAACATAGTTACACACAATGAAGCACACAGGAATTACTTATTTGTTATGCAGATAAGTAAAAAACTTCTTTCTTGTCATGGCATTTTTATGGCTTTAAATGAAACACCATGGTTCTTGAAATAAGTTCTTCTGTGCACAGATTAAAAATATTTCCTCTTAAGTGCTGTCTCCTTCCAAAGATGGTTCTTTTTATTCTTGACAGGCACTGAGGCACCTATGAATATCACACTTTGAAAACTGGAACTACTGGGGTAGTCACACTTATGTTTACTCATTTGCTTCCTTTCATCTATTAAAGAAATATCAGCTACAAGAGCAATACTCTGTTCTGAAAAAGCAGACCTCTACCATATAACGAAAAAAATAATTCTGTTGGACTGTAACTCAAGGGAGAACTGTAACCTTCTACCTCTTACTTTCGGCTTCAGGAACCTGCTTGATACTGTCAACATGTAAGTGCTGTACTACACGACGGAGCCTTTTGGAAGCAACATGTCACCTCTGCCCTGTTAACAGCTGCAAGGGAAAGTCCTGATTCCTGCAGTCATATGTGCACAGTCAGGGACTTCAAGGAAGGCTGTTATAAAAATATCCAGATAACAAGATCACTTTCTTCTCTTCCCTTGAGAAACATTCATACTAGAATATACTAGCTTTCTCTCTGAAGTCCTGTTGAAGTGTTCCCTGCAGTATTAGGCAAAACATCCCACCAAGAACTGCGACTCAAAAAGGAAATACCTGAGCTCAAAGAGTTAATAAAGCATGTATTTGAAGTAGGGTATTGAAGGCTCGAGGGAGTAGACATGATTCTCTTAACTATGGGATTTGAGGCAAGAAGAAAACAGACATCTAACATCACTGGGGATACTGACAAACTAGACAACAGATCAAAACTGCCACAGAAGAGAAACATGGTACCTTCCAGAAAAAAATGTTTTATAGAAGTAGATTGGTGAGACGAGTCGGACAACAAAACTACCTTAATATCATGTGGAAGGTCAAGGCTATCTCACATCTAATATCCAGGGCCATAATTTCAACTACCGCCTTGTTGCAGGGAGGATAATAAACTCTCAGTGTTCTCATCCCGCAAAAAAAAAAAGGCAATTTAAAATTTTTAAAAATCATTTTAAAAAAGGTAGAGGAGTGGAAGAAAGGGTGGCCTTTTTTGCCAAACAAGCACAATATAAAAAATCCCAAAGATATGCGAATGGAAGAGTTATACTTCCGTGTATCTCTGGCTCAGTCTTTTCACTAATTTCCCTTGAATCATATAAGTATATTTGATTAAAGTCCATGCTGCCAAATAGCTGTGGACTCTAGCATGCTCATGAGGAGCACAAGCAGAGGGTACACCCTGTGTGGAAGGAACCAGAAAGCAGTACTTCTTCCAGTGTTCGTAACATTTATGATTGGAGGTTGGCCTGGGAATGGAAAGGTTTATTTTGAAATCTCTGTGGTGTGGGGAAAAAATATGGAGTTGAAATTGATGTCTTCTGAAACTACAAGTTAATATCTTATGTTCATTATCAAACTTACTAACTCCAAAACACACTTGTCTTACGAAAAGGTGGGAGACTTAATAGACTAAAAATTATGTAAGGCTTATAGAACAATAAAATGCACATCATGTGTCAAGCCTGCAAGAATTCTGGCCTTTGTTCCAGTAGTCATCTAAATGTATTCAATCAAATTGATAAATAAGTTAGATATATTATGGGTAATATCACTGGCACATTTAACTCAGTAACTGTCTGTGTTAAACAATGATTTTCAAACAGTTTAACATCTTATACCAAAATGGACCACTATGTATAAAGATACTGTCAGTTCAGACAAGGCAAATACTTCACCTCTTTTTGATTCATAAGGAATGGTGTTAAGACAGTTATTTCTCAAGCTCTGGATAAAAGGAATGTCAAAACAAGCCTGTATTTGCAATCGTGCTGTGTGACTTTCCTGATCCATTTCTTATCCGGTGTTTAGAGAAGACTCAGCGCATTTGAGGGGGGAGGAGGAAGGACGGGGAAGAAGCTTTATATTGTCTGGGAGTCTGCAGCCAAACGTACATCCTGACTGATTTAAAAGGTAATTTAGTTCGGAGCTTTTCACTCAGCACCTGGCAAAAGATAAACCAGAATGAGACTTTAAAGAGAGCTCATTATAAGCCCCCCAAATTCCTGTATCTTCTCTGTGCTGTATTCCTCTACGAATTTTTGTGTAATAAATGTCCATATCTTTGTCTTCATGGGTCTCCTGAAATGTGACTCTGCTTGTCTAAAACAAAAACAAAATCTCCAGGAGTCTGTACATGGCAGACTGAAGTTTTAGAGTTGCTAGCCTAGTTTAGTTCTAGGATTAAGAAATGAACTCCACTGTAAGTCAGGGACTCACTTCTACAGGTTTGTTAACTGCTGCTGTTTCACCAAGACTCAAGGCAGTGTGTAGGATGCACACACAGTGATTACTGGAGGGAAGGCGAACCCGGTTGCTCACTACCACCCCTTGCTCAGGGATTATGTAGATTTTTAACGAGTTCATCTCCCAGTGCAAGATGTTTATTGACCCTGGTTTTGATAGCTCAGAAGCTGCACACTAGAGACAAAAGGCATGTTACGTGTGTTATTCATGTTTCTCAGTGCACCCTACCAGGAAGCACTGTGTGGCACAGTGGAGACCCAAGGAGCTACACAGGAGTCCCATACCGCCTCTGCAAGTCAGTCAACACCGGAGCAGGCTATGCTGAACGAAAGAAGAAGGCAGGATAAAAAGCTGAGCTGTTAATGCCTGCTAAGAAGCTCCAAGTGCTCCGTTTGCTGCGTGAGAACTAAGCACGACAGAGGTGCCTGTCACCAGAATAGCTGGGAGCTGAAGCCCACTGCCACAGCCGTCCTGGCCTCTCCCACGCAGCCTGGGCTATGCAGGCACACTGATTACAACGTGTTGCTTTCGGAAAGTCTCATGGAGCAGGTCTGCACTGCCCAGGGGCATGCAGCCCAGGCCAGAATGAGGCGCAAAGGTTAACGGCTTTGCTGATTAGAGCAGCTGTAATCGAGTCAAGGACCACGCTTGCTATTCACTTAAGGTTGCGCTTGACTTAAATCACTAGCAAGTCACTGTGTGGCTCTCCCCTTATCTCTGCCAGAGGAAGGGCAAAAAGCTCCTGTTACCTTAAGAGCACTTGTGAATATCTTCCTGTTGTGAGCCACCCTAGTGTAATAACGCTACCAGACCCTGTCTGCCAGAGCACCCTCAGATAACTCTCTTCAGCTGTCTGCAGAGAAAGTGTCAAGGCTAACACAAAAACACATAAAATGGGCTTTCACAGGAGATGTGTGATCCTGCAGTGGGGAGAGGTCAGGGTGGCTGGGGAAAGGGCTGTAAAAATCTCTAATGAGCGATGGCTTCTGCAGGGAAGAAGACAGGGACAGAAGAAAAGCCACAGGCAGCTGCAAAATCCCTTGATGTGGTTACAGCCATGAACCCAAAAGTAGGTTTGTTTCCTTCACGGTGGTTATGAAAGGAGATACAGCACATTTTGCACACCCATTGTGGCTACCACAGTCAGTTTCTGAGTATCTCGCTGTTCAAATGAGAAACGGGAACAAATCACAAGATATTATTTATTGCTGATATGGTTACCAATAACGCTTTCAATTTTGGAATTTTAAGAAAGACTACAAATCTGCCACATTTTCTTGGAAATTTTCCATTTGGCTGTGAATTGGATTTTGGCAGCAGTTGAAAAAAAATCATGCTTATAAAAGAAAAGTAGGAGTTTTAAAATGGTAGTTTCACCACTTGCTTACATACCAGTTTTCGTTTTGTGCATACCTATGCTTTATACATAATGAAAGAGAAATAATTAAGCTTCTTCTATCTGTATTGAAACAAAAACATTCTGAAAGATACTGAAGGATGGGATCTGACATTTCTCCACCAGTTTCAAGATATTCTAAAACCAGAGATTTAAGAGAGATTTTGGAGTTAAAAGAAAATGCAAACAGATATTTATATACATACAGGCACAGAAATACATGCACATACACTTCTCCCTACAAATACATACCACAGGCTAAGAAGATATTAAAATACGTATATTTCACATTGTTTGAAAACTACTGCCATGCTAATGATGTCTCAGCAGCTTCACTGTAAACTTCATCCTTTGTAATCTGGTATGACAAACCTTCATATTATTTCAGAGATATAATACTATTTTTTCATGCTGATGTACTCCTTACACTTATATGCTTCTTTACTTTTATACACTCCTTACACTTTCATATATTCCTTAATGGTTATTGCCACTCTTACAAATGCTGCTTTGAAATCAAGGCACTCATGCTAGCTTTCTGTTATGCCCGCAGATAAATTCTTAAATTTTTCCCATATTAACTTATGGATTGTCTGTTCATGGTTAATTTATCTCCATCCTTTCTTGCCAATTGCTTAGAACACACTGCATGTATTTCACTACACCTGTCTGTGCTGTCTTTTTTTCTCAGTGGTACTGATTTCCTGAACAAAAACTGAAACTGATTGAGAGCTGCTCCTTGAAGACCCCAGCAGCTCTGGGAGATGTACATGAATCCTTGGGAAAGAAAATCAAGCCATCAGGTAAGGTTTTAACTGCCAGTTCTGAAAGCGTAGCAATAGCACATGTAGGACTCCATCCATTTCAAAAGCTTCACAGCAGATCTCACCTTGAAAAGGACTATTTTGATCTGAACATTAGTATTGCCCACTATGGTTTTATGATGTGGCTTATCCTTCATGAACACTGTTCACTGCTGTAATAGGCTAGTAGACTACACCACCAGTGGCAGATTGTCAGGAAGGTAATGACCATCTAATCAGTGAGTTCAAAGTGTTCCTTTATAAGTATATTGATCCCTTATCTTATCTTCTTGCACAGTCCAGCAGTGCAAGGGAAACTGGCAAGCTAGCTGCTGGTTTTATTGTGATCCTGGTCATTCTAAGAGCCATTTCCTTGTCTTTCAGCAAGATAAAGAGGCATACATTGTGTAGGCAGAAGAATCTGCATTCTTGTCAATGAGATAGGCCACAGAGGTCAATGGCACTTGGGCAAGCCTGCTTGAAAGCCCCTATAAATTTTCAAAGGTGAACAAGGCAGATTCAGAGACTGGATGTATTCTGCCAGTGCAGGAGGAAATATAAAAATGCCACTTTGTAAGGGGAAGCATAATATTAAGTCTCATAAAACCTTTAAGAGGCTGTATAGTCTCCCCAATGGAGGAAGAATTCTGCCCACCCAGATTTTGTTTTACTGGAAGGACACATGGAAGGGCACTTGATATAAATGCATAGAACACAAATGAGCCACCAAGGCAAAAGCTTTCTTTCATACTCCTCTTCTACCCCCATTCCTCTTTTGTCACCACCTCTTTAGATGTAACTCCTTTAGAAGAGGCATTTTGTCACTGACATGGTGATGAAAACTTTCACCATACCTCCTTTCCAGACGTTTCTCACTCTCTGTTTCAAAATAAAAGTGGACACAGAAAGTGTCCACAAAGTGGACACAAAGAAATGTATACAGTCTCACTCTGTTTAGGAATAGATGTACTATTTCATGAACTATGAATCAGAATTCGGTTATTCTCTATGATTCATAAAAACTGTTCTTGTCATAAAACACTTTGGGACTCTATAGCAACACACTAAGGCAGGTCATAAAACATCTTGACTAGCTCATCTGGATATACAAGAAATAAAATATTCCTCTCTTTTTTCTATTAATGGAATAATACTGGATATTTAAAATCAATTTTTATATGACTATGTAATAATATATACATTGAAGAAGTGCAATGAAAACAGAAATGTTTGGTATGCAAGGAGATGGGGAGCCTTTCTTGCCTTACTGTCTTTGGAGTGTGCCCAATCCACTTTTCATCCATACATTCTGAAGCCCTAGCCAGCAGCATAGTTTTGTTGCCATTTTTTCACAGTGACAGCAAGTCTGAAAGACACTTGTGAGATTCTTCAAAAGCTGTCTCAAAAATACAGAGAATAGGAAATTGAACTTGGGTTTTCAGATTCCCAAATAATTTAATCCCATCAGATATTGCCCCATATTTTGATAATTTTGATTTTCCTGGAATATCTGTGATCTCCTTAAAAACACATTTAAGTCAGTACCAGTTCATAAGCCAGTCCTTCAGTCTTATGCAAAACCCCCTTTAAAAAAAGTAACAGTCAAAGAAGGACACCACAAATCTTGGGACCTGCTCTGGATCTCCTCTAGAATCTAGTCTTAGCATTATAAGAAAATGCACTGCATTGATCTGTATTTTCCATATTTGTTTCAGTTTATAGGAAACTGGGACCTGCAAAGTTTCCTTCACCTTCAGCAATAATAGGAGTGTATTCCTACAAGGGTGCACTGCAGCCATTTTATATTCGCTAAATCTATTGGCTTGTAGCATCGCTTTGCTTCTTCTGTTCATTTCTCAACACACATGAGGATCAGTGCTTCCTTCTTCCTGATCAGCCACATACATTTAAAAATGTTTGGAACGGCTCTTTGGCAAGGTCGAGTGTGATCTGCAGAGATGCAGCTAGAGCGAGGAAATGATGAGAGAGAAAGGGCAAACCACAGAATAACACATGGAAAATTTGGGACACATTTAAAAAAATCGATAGTTTCCAGGAAACTCAGTTGGAGGCCAAACTGAAAAATTTCCAGGCAAAAAGACAGCAAATATGCACATGGTACTCATAGTTTAATATAGGTGTCACAGATTTTCTGAGGATAGATGAGGACTATTTGGAAGCCCCTGTAACCCCACAGGCTGAGACTACTGTGATACTGGATACCACTGGCTCAGAGTACAACTTTGAGCCTTCTTTACAGCACTGATGGAAGATTCGTCGGAACAGAAATTGTTTTCTACCTTATCAAACTTTCTTATTTTAAATGGAGAGAAAAGCAGGGATGCAGACCAAGAGAAGGTTTATTTTTCCCACCATGGCAAACACGGTTGGTGTACATACCCTGTATACATCTAACTAGAGTAAATAACCCAGTGGGTTCTGTTGGGGGGCCATTACATGTCTGGGATGTCAACAGAGGGTTTGAATTAATGAAAACAAGAAGTGAGTCAGGGTTGAAGGGAACAGTAACGTAAGCACTAGGCATGTAGATCTTCACATTTATTAAATCTTACTAATAAGCTATTTTAGAATGATAAATGTCCTAGACGCAAATACATATATCACAGAGTGACAGAATGGCACAGCATATCTTAATTCAGTTTCCTCAGAGCTTTTGCAATATCATTTACAGATGTGAATTTGAGAGCAATGTTTAAGACGTAAAAAAAAAAATCACATTTTGAAGAAAAGGAGACATACAGCTGAATGACCTTTCCCCCAGCTACTTTTCTTTGACTTTAGGAGTCAGAACACTACTGAAGAAATAATTTGTTCCATAGAGTAACCATTTGTCAGAAACAAGCAGGAGGGACAATAAATTGCAAAGCAAGGTCAGAGCAATTTTGCTTCCAATTTCTCTGATTCAGTGACAATATGTTTTCTTTTGTCAGAGGAAAGAAGAAAGGAAACTTTCTTCAAAAATAAAAATACAGAGAGCAAGACACAGCAGTATTTCTGTGAGGGTGAATTGTCAGATATTAAGAAGAATGATCCACTCATATTGCTTTTTGAAAAGATTAAGTATCTGCATCTCCTTCAATTAAAGCGATTGTGTTGCAGGAAGATTCTTACTTCTCTGACTTCTAGATGCTTACACATTTCTTCTATTCCCTTCAACTTGTAGACAATATGACCTAGTTTCCCCAGATGGGATCAACCAATCAGCATGTATAGCACACATGTCTACTTAAAATAGTTCAGGTTGCCTGATTTGAAAAGACAGGAAGATAGAAGAAAGCACTCTTGCAGACAATGCCTTATTTTGTTACTTATTATTTTGCTATAACTATGCTGGTAGGTGATAAATGATGCCTTAGTGGTATTTGCTTCTCTGAAGTCCATGAAGTGAGTATGAGGTGACATAGTAGAAAGCAGACATCCAAGACTGGACAAGATGGGTCTGAGCTCTATGGAAAGAAATTTGTTCTCACTGGTCTTAGGCCCTTGTACAGTGTCACGGTGGCCTTAAGCAATTTTAGAACAGCTTTGCTGCATTGCATGGCTGGATGATTTGTAATGTCCAAGTTTCATGAATGTTAAGTTCTTCCAAAATCCTATAACTGGTTTATGAAATTTCTCATCTGCAGGATTATGCCTCTGTAAAGGAGCTTATATTAGTCAAATCTGCATGTTGGTGAGCCATTTTAGCTTGTGCTGTCCATTACATAGAATCTACTTGCTAATCAAACATAGATATAAATTCTAAAATTAATCTAAATTTTAGAATGAATCTAAATTTATCCCAATAGCAATTTCTGGTGATCCATGCAGCTTACCTGTAAAATATGTTTTATCACACTTCCTCAACACTGATTTATTTTTAAACCTGCTACAAGCAATCTGGACATTGAATAATTAAATGTAAAAAGGGCTTTTATTTCCAACGTTCATTTTTCCACTGTTAATACATAACAAACTGAAAAATACAATTTTCCAGAACAGTATAATTATAGCAAGATTTGAAGTTTGGTAGATGTGACATCTTTTCAGAAAATAACTTTGGGGGCTGGAAAAAATCATCCAGAAGTAACCAGTTCACCCACCCTCTGGGAAACATGATAGTAAGTCGTGTAATCACACAGAATGCAATTTAGTGATCTGTTGTAGCATACATGAATTTAAAGTGTTCTATATTGCTTTTAAATTATTAATTTCAAATCAGTGTTTCAAATTCAGGTATAGAAACAGCAAAGCATAATTTCCAATGCAAGCCTAGAAGCAAGGTGAAAGGCAGGCAACAGTGTCGACAGTATCAAAGTCTGTCTGTATCTGTCTGTGACTATGGCCCAAGAGCATTAAAAAGCATGATCATTTTCCACAACTAGTGAAGCTCAGTATGTTATAAGATGGCAGTAGCGAAGGATTTTTTTCATCCTGAACAGTGCCAATATCAGGATTTGCGGCTTTAAGGAACAGCATAAGGAATGCAACAACAGTTCTACAGCTCTATACTCTCCTGAACTGATGTGTGCAGGGCTTGCTCGGGCTTTTGGTCTGCAACACAACGCCTGAATGCTCCATCATCTGTCCTTGACAGGGGGGTCTCCTGAAGTTGGGATCTGAAATTGTTTTCACGTTATAGGGCTGGTTTTGAATACTGCAAGCATGATTATAAGAAATTATATCAAACAATGCCACAGCTTTATTTTTTTGACAAATTGTTTTGAATGCTTTTTTAGAGACAGCCCATGAGGCTGCCTTCCAAATACTTCACTATGATGACTGTGCACACCGTATTGTACACACTTACATGTGACAAGTATTTTGCCAATAAACACAAAAAAGTCTAACACAGAATATTTTCTGCCAAAATAAGCCCAAGCAAATACTTGCCTCTTGCTGAATTTCAACAGGGGAGAAATTCCAGCCAGGGTGACTTAACTGCTGAACAACAGTAAACAAAACTTGGGGGTCTGAGAGCCTGATTCATGATTTTGGACAAAAACCAGCAAAAAGCAACACCCCACCCATCTGTGCACCATTATACACTGGTGGGATTAAATTCCAGATCCCCGCTTGGCCACCTGATTTTGGCAATGCTTTGGCTTGGTGTGGCACGGCAACAAAGCAAAGCCTACTAGAAGCCCTTCTTTATCAAGGAGGTAGGTGTTACATGTCTCAAACCCCCATGTACCACTCTGCCTTTAAACAATGCAAGCACACACAAAAAACAAACTAGTGATGGCATGATGAATAGAGATAACTACATCACCACTCTCAGTCCAATTCCCAGTGGAAAAATGTTTACCACAACAAAAACCCCATGAAAAACAAACAAACAAAACCCAAAACAAAATAAAACCTCACTAAAATTATCACTAATTAGTGATGTTGTTGCTAGTTGCCGGAGACTGAAGAAACCCCTAACAGACCTAGGCATTCTCTCCAGATAAGCACCAGGGTGAAATAAAACTCCGGAAACTATTACATTCTCCTGTATCTTTGTATTTGGACTTCTCTT
This sequence comes from Oreocharis arfaki, assembly GCA_013398015.1. Lineage (NCBI taxonomy): Eukaryota > Metazoa > Chordata > Aves > Passeriformes > Paramythiidae > Oreocharis > Oreocharis arfaki. The sequence continues at coordinate 502,705 of VZRR01004499.1, read as the reverse complement.
TTGTCCTCCAGCCCATTGAGGCTTGCATTTTCTTTCAAATTAGGTATAGAAAGTGTCTCTTTCTGGTGACCTCACCATGAGATTATGTATATGCAAGAAACAGAATCAGGGGAGACAAAGTTCCCACTGTTTTCAGGCTCTTCACCACGCTGTACTGCACAAAAAGCCAAGCCAATATTGCCTCCTTTTGCCAGCAGAGGACGGTACCTCATCTGCTCAAGTGAGACCTGCCGCCTTAGTGGCAATCACTAAGGTTTCCCTTGCAAACCAGTGATACTTGCTCTGCTTTCTACAATTTCAGGGAAAGAAATGCAGCAAGATTATCTTGTATTACTTTGACTTGGCCTATAATCTTACTTACTTTATTTACTTGTAGAAGGCCTTTTTTATTCCAGAGAAGGTTTTCTTTTGTGAATTTATTGCATGAAATGATTGTAGACACTATGGAGACAGACCTCTCTCTGCGGAAAAGTGATGGCACAGACCATAAAGGCTGTAGTTTAAGGTCCAGTTCTGAGGAAGCACTTGCATACACTGCCATGGGAACTGGGATCTCAGCAGTAATAGGACCAACTAATAGGACCAGTATTAGGTCCCATGAATAGTTTCTGGGCAGTGTTTTATACTGTGTGGGTGTACATTACTTTGTCCAGGTGTTTTGCAGTACAGTGATAATTCTCAGCCTGCCATAGCTATGTGACTCATACTTATCTATTTGATATGCTTCCTAGCACACCTGTGTGAAAAATATATTCTTATTCTCGTATGGAAGGGGACTCAAGCAGAACTCAGGACAGGATTCACTTCAAAACAGCTGATCAAAAATGAGCATTTTCCTATTCCAGTGAAAATAATGCTGGCATTTTCAGGTTTCGGTTCAGCCTCACCATACAAGCATTTCTAGTGTACAAGTAATTTCTCTTTTAAACTGTTTCTCATTAATTTTTTCTGTCATTCAAATATTTTCTCATTGAAAATCAGACCAAGAGAGCTGACTCAGACCATACATCTTCGTTTCAAACAAATAATATTGGCAATATTGGTCCTACCATAACTGGCTAGTCCTGAAGCTCACAGGAAGTATGTGATGCTGCAAACAGTCACTCTGAGGTTTCTTGAGGCCTAGACCAGAGGCTTAACCACTGAGCTACCCAAACCTTCCTTTAGTGATTGTCTGGTACATAAAAGTTGCCTTAGAAAATCAAGCCGAATTATGTATCGTGAGAATATATCACAAATCATGTATGAGGAAAGCTACTGAGATAGATGCATTTTAAATAATTGTATAAACTCCACAGAATTCATTATTTCCTCTTTAGTCCTGTCAATGGTACTAAGAAAGATTTCTGAATGAACAATACAGATTGGGCCTCTGCAAGAGCATAAAATTAAAATCATATTTTCTTCCCATTTGTATGTATTTTCAGTGTACCTACATATGAGCTGCTGAATTTATAGGCCCAGAGTTTCAATTTACCTATGTATTAAATACACACAGAAATAATGGCTTTGTTTCTGCAGTTTTAACTTGCTTCGGTACTGGTCTGGGGAGACTATCTAAATCCATTCAGGGTCTGTAAAGTGTTGTGAAACTAGGAACAAATGCAACAATTAGTGAGACTTGTAGTTCTTTTTTGTGACAAACATGTTTTTCCACTGGGAATACGACTGAGATCAGATAGTTTCTGTGTAAGGAATCTTATAGGCATTAAAACACAGCAACTCTTCTGGAGTGGATTCACACCTACCAATAAAAAGATGCATGGCACTATTTCCAATCTCTTTAGCTTGCTATTTCTTTCCAAAACACAGTTCAACAAAATACCCCATCACAATTTGTGGGTATTTTTTACTTTCATAATAAAATTGTCAAAAATCAGAGCTCAAAATGTATGAGATTTGACAAGTCGTATTGCAATTATTAAACATGGAAATTATTTTAATGAGCACAGTTAAAATAATATTAAGCTAGGCAGTAACCAGTTTCTTCCTAAAACTCTGTGCCATCACAGATGATTTTGTAACCAAGTATTGGCAGAATCCTTCCTATGAGGGATCTAATAACCTCACAATAAATCTGTAAAAGTGCATATCAGAAGTACTCCTTTCCTTTAATAAAATCAAATTAAAACAATGAATAGATTCCAAGAGTGAAAAAACATGACAAAAAGTCAGGAAAAATTAAATACTTTAGTGAGGACAGGTAAAAGTCCAGATTGTCAAACACTCCACAGAACTAAGCGCCTCACAAACAGCGATATAATGAGAGATGCGACATCTCAACCAGACACTACTGGTCAAAATTGAGATAGAGAAACTTCAGTATTTCTCACACTGGGAGTTATCAAATAAACTTTCGACTAAAAATCAGTAACATTCCAGGCCTGACTGAGCTGTCTGTGATAGCTGAACTGTATTTGTCAAACTCAAAGTTTTTAATACTTAGCACTGCTGAAAGAGGTACTGTGAGCTGTGTTCAGCTTTACTAATAGAGGCCAAATAGAAGGTGAGGGGTCATTTATAAGGTTGAATAAAAATAAAAAGAAACCAACTCCTCTTTGAAACTGTCAGAAATTCTACTTCTGTGTAGTAGAAAATTAGGCTGCGTAAGAAATCAGGCTACTCCAGGGTCCTTAGAAATACAGGAAACATTGAACTACTTAATAAATTTACCTAGGACCACTAAATTGGGAGGAGCTGTCAAATCCCTCAGGGGCAGAGAGGACTGGCAGAGGGACCTCAACAAATTGGAGAGCTGGGCAATCACCAACTGTATGAAGTTTAACAAGCAAAAGTGCCAGATTCTTCACCTTGGATGGGGTAACCGTTGTTGTGTGTATAGCTGGGGAAGGAGAAGCTGGAAAGAAGTGCCATGGAAAGAGACCTGGTCAATGGCAAGTTGAACATAAGTCAGCAGTGCCCTGGCAGCCAGGAGGGCCAAGCATGTCCCAGGGGGCATCAGGCACAGCATCGCCAGCCGGGCAAGGGAGGGGATTGTCCTGCTCTGCTCTGCACTGGGGCGGCCTCACTTCAAATGCTGAGGGCAGTTTGAGGCACGACAATAAGAGAAGGACATTAAACTGTTAGAGAGTGTCCAAAGGAGCCGTACAAGGAGTGGGTGAGGTCACTTGGTCTGTTCAGCCTGGAGCAGAGGAGACTGAAGTGAGACCTCATTGTGGTCTTCAGATCCTCATAGGGGGAAGCAGAGGGGCAGGTACTGATGCTCTCATGACCAGTGACAGAACCCAAGGAAAAGGCCTGAATCTGTGTGAAGGGAGGTTTATGTTGGGTGTTGGGAAAAGGTTCTTCACCCACAGGGTGGTTGGGCATGGAAACAGACTCCCCAGGCAGCAGTCACAACACCAGCCTGATAAATCCAAGCATCTGGACAATTCTCTCAGGCACATGGGGTGGTTCTTGGGTTGTTTTGTGCAGAGCCAGGAGACGGACTTGATGATCCTGATGGGCCACTTCCAATTCAGCATTTCTATGATTCTGTGACTGACCCTGGAATGAAAGGTGGGTGCAGGAGAGTGATAAGAGCTGTTGGAGGCTGGGGTGACTATACATTGCTTGGAAGAAACCTCACTTCGTAAGGCAGAGACAGTTTTGCATCAAGCAGTTTCTTGCTATGGACAGCATCCCTTTTTAACTGTCCTGTCCCAAGAGATGAACATGATCTGAGAGAAATATAGAAATATCAATCTTATTTATAATCAATTTAAAGCCTTGTCACTTTGGTTATAGCTCTGTTTCAATGAGCCTCGACCATCTGGTGTTAACTGAAATGTCTGAACACCCCATGAAAAACAAACTCATGAATCTCTATGTTTTACAAACCTGAAGTACTTCCAAGTACAGTTAAGTAGCAGTGGGTTTTGCCGCTAAAATTGCAAAGCAGAAATACCCTTTGGTGACCTTGGGATGGGGTTTTTTTTGGTTTGCTTTTTGTTTATTTGGTTTGGGTTTTGTTTATCCTATATTCCTAAAAATCCAGCAGCTTGTATGAACTTCACGTTTTCTGCTCCAGGGCTCTCTCATGTCAGCTTCCTCCATCTGCAGTTTCACAACACAACAAGTCCCCCATTCACTTAGATGTTCAAAAGGCAAGAGAAACAGGTAAGGGTTATGAAATGCTCAGAAATAAATTAGTATGGATCTTCTCCTACCTGGCTCAGCATAGTATTTGTACTCATGTTCTACCCAGGAAAGTTGCATGCTCGTAAGGAGAACTCTATCCTTGTCTTTAAGTACCTTTAGTTACTCTAACAAAGTTACCAAAGAGAAAAACACAGGCCGAAGCTGTATTCAGCTCAGAAGTACATGGCATTATTTCTTTTTCATCAGCTGAAATTCTTGTTCGAAAGGAATGTTGCCATCAGCAAACACTTGCAATTTAGAATTTATTAAAAAAAGAAGAAATAACAATTCAAATTATTTCCAGCATGTTCAAGGGGTGACAATGAAGTTTCTTGCCTTTGATTGGAAGAAGTCAGTAGGGGCAACATGTTAAGTTGATGCAAAGTCATTTGAGAAACCAAAATTAGTACAACCTAAACCAACACTTTAAAACAGCAAGGACAGATATATCTATCATTCGTCTCTAAGGAAAGTACTTAATGGTATTCAATGGTACATTCAAATCTTAATTTTCCCAGACAATGAGACATTATAGATGTGAGATACTGGAGTGAAAATACTAAAGTTCTTTGTATTTTTACCAAGAATTTTACCTTTCTGACAAAATCTAGCAAGGAGCATTGGTCAGCGTAGTGACTGTAATGTTATGAAGAAGAATGCTGAAATTGAAACAAGTCTCTCAAAATCGTATTGTCTGTCCCTTAATGCACAAACTCATAATTCTATTCTGCTACAGGGAAGTGCTTTCCTGTTATCCAGGTGTGCAGGTAAAGTATTTGTCTGTAGGGAAGCCTGCCAGCCAGCTGGCATACCTGACGTGATCTGTCCTGCCCTCCACACCTGGGAAGTGCTGGTGGGATACACATTGACATAACCGGGGAGGAAGCAAGCTGTCTCTTCTCTGACTGAGCTTTCTAAACAGATCAGTTCCTCTACTCAGAGGTGGCCCTCTTTCCCCCCCAGGGCATTTCTTCTCCACTCCACACTCTGCAACTTGACTGCAGTCTCAGCCTGATACAAAATCCTGCAAGCTTGCTTTGCTGTGAAGCTAATAATTTGTGTGGAGAATGCTTTTCTTTCAAACCCTGCAGGCACATAGATGATGCCAACAGTTTATTAAAATTGCTCTGATTATTCCGGCTAGTATTTGAGGATAGATGAGTTTGCTTTGTCTAATTTCGAAAAACATCTTACAAATCAGAGATTTTAAAATGTTTTTGAGTTCCTCTTCTTGTGATGAATTGCAATAAAATGTTATAGAGAAGGTGAAAAGAAGTTAAAATGAAACACAGCAGACATGGTGAAAAATAGAGAAGGGTGCTGTGAAAACTGAAACAGAGATGAAGAGAGGTTCCTATTTTAGTGTCTAGCATAGGCAGTACAGCCAGGGAAGGAGTTTCCATCAATATGGAGTAGATGAAACCCAGACTGTGCTTCATTGGAAGAGTGGCAGGGTAGAGGTGGAGGCAAAGAAGTGTAATGCAAAGGCTTTTACTATAGAGCAGGTTTTACAAACCTTAAAAACATCCATTTGAAAACACACATCCAAGATGGCCAATGTAGTTCTAAGCACAGATAAGTATCTCCAAGGAATTGACCATTATCAGCCCCTGAGCCCATGCCTGTTTTAGTCAAGGTGAGTCTACACTTGAAATGCCACAATAAAGAGCTACACCAGCTGGTGCACCTCCTGTTCTTCCCAGACTAGCCTCTTCTGCTCCTGCACCTGGAGGCTCTGTGTGCATCCTGAGCCTCTGCACTGCTTTGCTTCATCACATGCCAAAAACCCCGTAGTCCTCCAGCATTCACTCCTGACTTCTGTAACAAAATACCTTCCTCCTTGGTGAATTTGCCGTGTTGCAGCACACATTGTTCATGACAGATAGTTTTCAGTGGTGGCCACCGATAAAACCTCATCTAGAATTTTGTATTCAGAGTCTGCTGAGGGGAATTCACACTGGAAAGGCTTCAGAGAGGAGGGTTCTAGCAGAGCTAGGCAAGCATATCAGAGCAAGGCTGAGAGTGGTGTAGGTGGTGTATGCATAATCTGTGGCAGTAGCATTATTTCTAAAGAAGTTCAGCTCAGGGAGAAAAAGTGTTACAAGCCAGTAGTTTCCCTGGATATCATCTGGGAATTACAGTAGTCCTCATAATCTGAGTAACAACTCTGGGAACAACCCACCCATTATAGCTGTGAAGACAAAAACCCTAACTGATCTATGTCTGCACCTTGATAAGTCTATGAAAAAGAGTAAGAAACAGCTTGCAGAGAATTGCTTGATGGCAGCAATCTGTTGGTGAGGTCTTCCAAATTAAAAAATTACCTTTTTTGCATTTTCTTCCATAGGAAAAATGACAAGTAACGAAACATCTGCAAATAATTTTTGAGATTTATCAATTGATTTCTTTTTAATATAGCTAATGTACTACATTCGTTTGGCATATTTCTTTGTTTTGATAAATGTTGTATAACATGACATGATCTTCGGTATGCATTAGAGCTTATTTTTGCAACCAAGCAACCATTAGAGCTTATTTTTGCAACTTGTTTTTGCACTCTTATCCAAAATTTCAAGTTTGCCAGATAATACCTACCTTCCATAGTTATTTTATCGCCTTCGGTGATTGCAAAAAATGGAAACTACTGACCGAGTCCCACCTGAGGTTTGCTATCATTTCATGCAAGACTCTAAAACTGATTTTATCCACTGGTACAACACTGGCTGTTTTCCCCCATACTCTCTGAATCTTCCCAAATGACTGAAGATGTATTACATGGCACCTTCAGTAGATTAGACAGCTCCTCAGCAGCATTCCTTCGAAAACCATGGGAGTAAACAAGTTAGCTCCTGCAGATATAAGGTGTTTAACTTCAGAAGTTGCTGATGAATATCCTCTTGGATTAGTGCTGGAAATGGAAGGATTTTATTGCCACTTGAAAAGTCAAATACATCACCCAGCTGGTTTCCAAATGCAGAACCCAGAATTTCGTATGGATTGAGAGCTGAATGTCTCAGCTAACCTATCCTGTGAATCTGCCATTGTTCCCTGACAAACACCAGACCAGGAAAAACTGATGTTCTTAAATGATGACCCAATACATCCCAAGTGTTAGAGTTTACCAGGGGTTCAGGAAGACATGCTGAATCTATTGTGTTTCCACTACTTTCTATTTGTAGGCATATCTCTTCTTCTAGACATCATCACCGTTGGGAAGTGCTTTAAAACAGAGAAGCAATTAGAAAGGAAAGAAGAGGCACATTTGCGGTTAAATAGACATTTGTTTACTGGTGGAAGAGGAGTTCTTTCTGTGCCACTGTTTTTCACTATTCAAAAATGTATATGCACCACTTTTCCTCTTTAATGAAGTTCATTGGACAGCAGCTTCTGGGAAATTTTTCCTTTTTCTAATTTAATTACTTTTTCCTGTTTCCCTCTTTGTCTTTGTAGTTGATTTAGTGCCATGCAGTGCCCCAGATGGTCAGTCTGGGAAACAGACACGGGCATTTTCAAAGAGACAATGTTGATTCCCTTTGGACTCAGAATGACCTCCTCCTCCCACCACCCCCATCACCGCTCATTCACAGATTTTAATCCCCAATAAACACAGGATTTAAATATGGGAAGAAAGGTGGGCCACAACTTGAAACCAGCTAAGGACACAGGGAACCATGGCTGGCATTGGCAGAATATCATTTAGTGGAGTCTGGTACCATTGTTTGCAGCACAGATAAAACCAGCTGGCCATGTTATGCTTGACAAGAACTAGACAAGGGAGGGAGGATCATATGTGAATAGGAAGTGGTATGAAAGAAGATGAAGAAAGAGAGCTGACATGCTCAAGACAAGGTTTGAGAAAGAGAAAAGTGATGAAAGCCTTCCTGGCTATGCCAACAACAGCAAAATTCACCACCCTTTTCTACCCTTGGGCAAAAAATAGAAATAAAAGGAGCTTTGGAATAAACTTGCCACAGAGGAAATACAGGTACTGTATACTGCAAGGTACTAACTTTCCTGACTGCACAAAACTGTCTCATGGATATTTATTTAAAACCAGATATAGATCAGTAGAAAGTCCACCTTCCCTTTTTTATCACTCATTCTGAAATGGTAATTTTAGTACTACATAAGAAAATAGGGATCTGCCTTTAATTTATGCTCTTGAAGCTGAGAAAGGTGAAAGAAAGAGAGATTTGGTCTCAAAACCAGACAGTTTTGCAGCATTATCAAAGCTGAAGTGTTGTTAGTTTTGAAAGTTCTGAAAACGTAGTTAGTTTTCTGTAACTACTAGTAATTATTCCCACCACTGAATAAAATGAAAAAAAAATACGTAAGTTTAAAATTCTTTGATGCTTATGGAAATTAATCACTAAATAACTGTACCTGAGGGCTGCAATTACAGGTATATTAAATGATACTACACAGGTAGAGGTTGGATTATTTTTTCTAATATATTGAAAAGTTTTATGCTGTGCTTTTTAATTAAAAGCAGAAGATTTTCACTATATATGTAGCATCAAGCCATAATTTCTTCTTAGTATATGTTTTCTCTACCATGGGGTGAGGGGGTAATCACAAAATAAAATGGTGAAAAAATTAAAAAGTATCAACACCTATTCCTTTGTTTCAAGAATGAAGCATTTTTACAGCAATGTAATGTTACAATTAAAGTAGGTGACATAAACGGGAATGTCTAGAAACAGCAGAATTCAGCAAAAGTGCTTGATAAGAAATTAGGGTATAGCACCAAGAAATCTTCCAAACTGCAATTCAACATTCTGTTTATGTGGAGTATGGTTTCTCAACCACATTTCCTTAGAAAATAAGATATGCACAGATATGCTTTTTCCTTCTTACAAGTCTATTGGCCAGCATAATACGGGTATACGAGGCTCGGGAATAGCAAGTATTTACAAACACCAGTGGCTGTGAAAATTAGAAAGAATCTATTAAATTCCTCCACTGAGGCAGGATAGGCTACAGAGCTATTGCACTGCCCCTGGCTGTTTGTGCCCTTGCTCAGCTTTCAATGCAGAGAACATGGGTGGAGAAACTGGCCATAGCAGGAGAAGCAGGACCTGTGAGGCTGAAAGAAACTTGCAGAGGAATTAATCTTATTGTGGCATGGTGAAGGAGCGTACAATATCAACCCACTGAAAAACAGGGTTCATTAATTCCAACATTTACAGAAAAAGTTGCTTTGATTAGCAGTTAGACAATCCCCAGTGAGAATTTAATTATACTAGAAAAACGATGATTTACAGTCAACAGTTAACTGCTTTCCTTCTTCAGATACACATCAGTCTAGGCTCTGTTCTGTTGCTCACACAATGTTAGTACACAGAGGGTGACAGCCAAAAAGTGTTGCTCCATATGCAGAAAAGCCTTAAGGAATTTCCCGCAGCCAGTGAGATATCTATTATTCTAATATATACCTCAAAATGTCACTGTGCCTCAATGTGATTTAGTGTGGTCCTTAAAGGTATTTGGCAGTTTTTGTGGTCTGACAAACTCCCTTGAAATCCATGCACGTCTGATCTTTCTTTAGTGTGCCATCCTGCATGAACAGGACCGGAACTGCTCCACCAGCTCCTATGCACAACAGATGTTAGGTGCATGTCACATGTATATGTCAGCCGTACAGACATATAAGTCATCCCTATTGCAGCGCCTTCCTCCTCAGATGTCAAACATGCCTCTTCCAAATTCAGAGATCTCATCTGAAGGGTTCTAAAAAAATGTGCAGATATTAAAGCTGCGTAGTGGGAAAAAACAAGATCACTTGTTTTCTACAAACTCTGCATAAGCAGGACTGGAGGAAGGGCCTCTGCGGGGTGTTTTTTGCTAGAAAAGGACAATCCTTTTATGATGGAGGTGCCAGCTTGCACAAACCTGAATTTTTTTTCTGCAGTGATTGCAGAAGAGAGACAATTAGCAGTGCAAAAAACCAATGCTCCTCAGCAGGCTCCATGGTGGAGCTGGAACTCCTCTCTTTCTCTCCACAACTCTTGGCCACATTGATCTCTTGCTGCTTTCTCTATGATTCAGTGACAGTTTGTTTTCATTTGACTATTCCCCTTCAGTTCTTGTTCAGACTCCCACAGATATCAGTAATAGGCTTTTAATTACTCATTTAGTGAATGAGAAGAGCTAGGTGGACTGCAGAAGGCATTGATGATACTTAAAAGTTTTTGAGTTTTCTCTAAATATGAACCCAAGCTGATTCCTCAGAGTGACTCCTCACCCACTGAATTCTGGCAAGGTTTCAAAACTTTGACCATCTTTCCTAATCCTGATTCTCAGGAAGCTCTGATTTTCATTGCAGGCAAAATCCTACCTTCCCTGCAGCCCAAACTCCAGATTATACCGGGCACAGAGCTGATGTGGGCCACATTTTACTCAAGACTGCTCTCCGGAATGGGAAAGAAAGTAAATTAATGAAAGATCTAATAGTAGTAGGTACCACAAACCTTCCTGACAACATCTTTTTGCAGGACACAGGATAACCTCTTTAATACTGGTAACGTTCTGTTGGAAAACATGGGGCAAATGGGAATGAAAGAATTCATTTTTTTGTGTCTCTGGCCAAATGTATTCACGTTTTACTGAGACATTCAAAGATGGTTAAACAGATTTGGCTGAGCAAATCGGGGCATTTGGTTACCCATAGGATGATTCAAAGATGGAATTTGGACATTTTAATAGACTGAAATTTTCTACATTTGGAAAGAAAAGAAGATAAGACACTGCGTGTGTGAAATTATAAAATTTAGCATTTTCAGCAGAAACAGTTTCTCCTATTAGTACTTTGCAGCTGTGCCTGTACTGAAACAAAAACGCCACTAGTATATTTAAAGTTATGGGACCATATTCTCTACTACTAGGATGCAAACAGTTTTGCCAGAGTTCTCTGAATTCAGGCATTGGTATCTCACTTTAATGTCCAGGAATCTGTCTCGACATAAGTGCTTTAACAGTGCCAGAGCAAAACTCCCCACTGACTTGTTGGAACCGAAGAGACAGGAGCTGAGATCTGAGGAGTAGATCTGTAACTGTACTGAAACTTCCTGTAACTTCCACTGAAATCCAGAGCTGGGCTCTGGAGCTGTTTTCTGAATGCAAGGTTTTGACCAAGGAGGAAGCAGGTGCAGTGCCCTCCCCAACGCCCTGGTCACCCGAAAATCTTTCTCCGCTCCTAAGGAACTCAGTTATCTGGGGCATCACCTCTGTTCAGCACCTCCAGGTCACAGCTACCATCAGCCTTGCAGTGAGGAAAGCCATGTGGAAACAAGGAATGTCAGTAAAGCCTCTAGGACCAGAAATAGTTTTTCAGTCAGTCAAGTTGCCTGGGTTTTCTAGATTCACTGTAATTATCTGCATCCCAAATTCGCCATCGAAATAATGCTTAGCAAAAGCCTACATTTTCATGCAACTGAGAAATACACATCTGGTTTCCAAGGTAGCAGGTAATCATTAGGGTAAACTGATAGGAATGAAAAATGAAATGATGTTTACAAACTGTTCTTAGGACTCATATTAGCTCTCAAAGGCACTGAAGGAATATATGCCAAGCTTATGCTGAGCAGCATTCCTGTTACCTAGGCAAAACTCCCATTAGCCTCAATGGATGCAGATTAACACATGGCATTTTTACATCCCATCTCCATCCAGCTTCTGGGTTGATGCTCCCTGTACATATGTGTGGCCTTGTGTGAACCATGTTCCACTGACCTGCTTAGCTGGTAGACCAAAAGTGGCACAAATTCAGTTATATTTAAATAACAACATCACGCTAATCATGCACCATCTTCCCTTGTGTTTCGGAAATCACAGAGCAAGATATCTCATTCAGGACAAGTTACTATAAATCAGATTATACAGCCTATAATAAAAACACAGTGCCTATATTAAAAACATCCGAATTAATTTAAAAGAAAATTTACACTTATTTCATCATTTCCACTCCTATTTTTCAGTCCCCAAGCCCTTCAAACCTTTTCAAGTTACTTTCAAAATTCATGTTTCATGCTCTTGCACTTCACTGGTGGCAAGCTGAAAACATTTGCTTTCAAATAGTGGCTATCATTTTCATTTAACAGTAATGACACTGCTCTTCCATGACCTCAGAAATTATGTTTGCAGCATATAGCAGCCATATAACCTACCAGCAGCAACAGAAGGACTCAGTTAACTGCAACAGGAAGTCCAATTTGCTCAGAGCTTGTCCTTCAGGAAAACTGAAGATAAAAAGAGAAACAAAAAGGAGTCAAAAAATTAAGAACCTAAAATTTTCACCCCTTTTCCCAAATCAAGGCATTTTCACCATCTTCAGATGTTCATCTACTCTCAGGTATGTATCCCTGATCACTACAGACCCAGAGTTTTTAGGGAACATAGGTATACCTGTGAACTGAAAATCAGTCCACATCAGTTCGTGATTTTCATGTGATATGTTAAAGTCATTCTTTGATCTGTTGACTGGTTGTCTGTGGTCCTTTTAGGGATGAATTTTTTATACATTAAAAACTTATGCAAGGTAATTCAGTAGTAATTACATTCTTAGGCAATTGGTATGTCTTTTTAGGGTGGCACAGAGTTATATCAGCTCTTTGAGCTGTGTAGCAGCAACTTGATATATAGGGGGTAACCCACAGTGTCTAATGCTTTACAATAAATATTTCAGGGAAGAAAAGTCAGAGTAAACTACATATATCACTTCATTGGCAGCAATCTGCAAAAGGCTAAATCAGCTGGATATGAGAAGGAAGTAGTCTGAATTGATTTGTATATTTGGGGAATTCCTTCTGATAGGAAAGCTCTTAGCTGTCATTGCATTCTATATGCAATGTTAAACCAGGAGCAGTATTGACTCACCCATGGTTGCTCCGTAAAAGCTTCCAAACTAAGAAAGCATGAGCATGAATTCCTGCAGAAACTTTTTTTTACTTTCACAGATCACTTATGAGATGCTTTGCTGAGACTTTTTAATGTAAGAGCAAAGCTTTGTCCCACCTTGATGGGCAGAGAATCTATCATTGTGCAGCTGTCTCTAACAGATATGTTAATCAGTCCAGTTACATAGGCAGACACCTCTATGGTACTGGCCTGGTGTTCCAAGACTGGTGCCAGGATATCTTTATTTCCAATGTTTGACAAGAGGAAACAAAATTCTCTAAGCTTGCTTTTGGTATGCTTGTCTTGTTTATGCCATCTGAAGCGAACAGGTTTCTCCTTCAAAGGTTTAATCCTGAAGACATTCATCATGTACAGCTCAAGAGATTGAGTAAAACTCACGTGAGTCAGAGATAAGCCACTCCCAGCTGGAGCCTCTGAACTCCACAATGATAAACAGAAGTTAACAAAATTGAGCCAAATTGAATGTACAGAAATGTACATGTACAAAACGGCTATTTCCACTTTTTTTTTTTCCCCCAAAACTACTCCTCTCATTAAAGAACATGATTTAAAAAGAAGAAAGAGGAAGGGGAAAATCTGAGCTGCCACCAGCTGCTGTTTCAGTAGCAATGAAAATGAGGTTTGCATGAGTACAGCCTTCTGTCAAGCACTTGCATACTGCAGTGGCAGAGGTGAATCAAAAACACTATTACAGGGAGTGTGAAAGGAAAGAAATGTGGCTGGAAGAGAATCTTCATAACTTTGACTTGATGTTCAGATAACATTCAGGAGAAACTGAGTTCTCAAGTTCACTCTTCCTTGGATCACCGCACCGTCTCATCCTCAGGCAACTCCATGAACACATTCACAGCGTGTTATTCCTGTCATGGTGAAACCTGCACCATCTTTACCACTTTTCCATTTTACTGTCCTCTCATTGAGTCTCCAGTGCCTCAATTTCTTTTTAAATTCTATCAGTCTGTGAAACTGTATGTGACTTGCCCACATAGTGGATGAAAAGAAATCTCTTGAAATTATATGGTCCCTCCAGAGACTAGGGTTGATTGGGCTGTGATTCTACCTCAGTTGTTCTGTCTTCCTTGTGATTTTCTAAAGGAGGTTGTCTAAGTCAACTGCAAGCTAAGTCTGTTTAAATTAGCTGACAATTAGCATATTTATAGTGCTAAACAGTAAAGTATTAATAGCACATTTTTTTCTGGGAACATTTTATTAGGATCGTTGTTTTTATCTTATTTCTCATGTTTAACATTGTAAAGATAATACACCACACATTCCATCTCCTGTACATTATTTTTAATTGCAGGTGGCAGTGGCTATCCTGGAGGCAGACAGAAATAATTTTTGAGCATAACCTACTCATGATAAGATTTTCTGCTAAAAAATCAAGGAAAGTAAGGGAGGTTCTCTCTCCTTTAACACATATATAAATGCATTCATTTTCTATCTTCTGAAACTAGAAACTTTCTCATTGTCCATTTAATCCTACTAAAGTGTCTACTCTTAGTGGTATCTTGCCGTAGTGAGTATCACAAGCTAATTATACCTTATCAGCTGTGGTGGAAAGAAAGCTCTTCTTTTTCAGAGATTAAGTTGTGCTATCAGGACAGACATTGCACAGATACCTGAGTCTTTCACAAGCACAGGAAAAGCAATTGAAGACATTTTATGTGCTGTTTTTTTCTGCTACTGTCTTGCACACATACAGGTGTTGCAGGAATACAGTACCACTCCAGTAATTGCCAGGAACTCTCTCACACATGGACAGATGCAGTTGGTCTGATGACTACAGTGAAAAAACGTTTGGTTTTAATTAAACTCAGTGGCAATGCATCACCATTGAACAAGAGCACTGAACATCTTTTCTCTAGAATGTCCCACAAAGATAAGTTACTTTGTGTCTGTAAGCCTTGGAGGAATACTTCAAGACAAAACTTAAATCACTGTTTGTTTTAAGTAGGCCCAATACGGTGATGTAATAAAATGTCCTCACCCCTGTCCTCCATGCAACGTAAAAGCAATAAGAAACTGTAGAGTCTGAATCAGCCATCAGGCAGTTCTCACTTCATCCTCTAAACGGAGCAATAAGATTTATATTGCCATAGTAAAATAAACATTGCTGCAGTGTTGATGCTATCTGTCACAGACAAACTCCACTCTTCCAATACACTCCTACCCTCCCTGATAAAACAAATGAGAGCTGCATGTATAGTAGCTTAATACTCCCCCCTTGCCTGCTACAACTTGTTCAAAAGCCCTGGAAATCAATGGGAGGTTTTCACATCAGTTTCTAGCTGGCTTGTGATAAGACCTGCAGTGTTCAGTATGTGCTACACCAAAGCTCATACTGGAGTGGCTATCTCTGACCAAGAGAACACTGCTATCACAGAATGTTACGTATTTAGTCCACTTATGGTGCAGGAGACATGGTCATCTTCACTGACAGTGAGATACGTCACATCATCTCTCTTTGCCTCAGTTTTCCTTGTTAGATAGTCATCACTGTCTTTTGTGGTCCTGTACTTTGTCACACACAGGTGGAAAACTCTGTTTAGGCATGAGCTATAGTCAACATTAACCTGGTAAATTCAAACAGGAAGAGAATCTGCTACAGTTAAAGATTTGTTCATATGCTGTCACAGTCACTTCGTGTGCTGGGTGAGGTGGGAATAGATTTGGTCTCAGAGTCAGAGAAGACATTTGCTGAGGAATCATATACAAATAGAGGCCTGGGAGATCTTCATCATTGAAATGTACGAATCAGTGTTCTTCATGTATGTGAACCAGTTGCAGCACTGGAGGAGTCCCTGCATAGGAGTATAAGTGGTGATCCTTGACTTCACCAGTGTGGATTTGGGGACAGAGCAGCCTTGAAATCATGTGTACTTCCAACCCTGTTTACTTTATCTGCTTTTGGACAATCCATTTAATGAAAAACTGGGTAAGGACACATCTTCACAAAGGGCCATGGAAAAAAAGGCTGTGAAAGGCCAGCCCTGGATTATCACAGCAGCAAAGCTGTACTGCAGTACAGTGTATTTGACCCTCTTTCCACTGAGGGTAATGAGGAAAAGGTGATGCGAGCACTGGCCAGGTGGCAGAGGAGGTGGCGCTTATAACCGGCTGGCACTACAAGAGGATCTCTGCCTCCGTGTCCGAGCCCAGCCTGAGCTACCAACCAAAATGCAGGTCGCTCGCCTGGCAGGCAGAGAGCAGCAGCACCAGGACAAAGAGGCGAGGGAGAGGCTTTTGCTTGCCGTTCCAGTGGCGTTTATTGGAAAGGGAAGAGGAAGCACGGACGCACGCCAAACGGAGGCAGAGGTAAAAAGCCCCCCCAGTGATGGTGACATGGGTTTTTAAGGGGACAAGATTGTAGGCGGAGATAGCACATAGAATCAATAACAGGGGAGAACAGGGGAGGAACAGTGGGTACAACAACCAATGGACTACAACAAGGGGAGGGTACAATAAATTGACAGGAACTGGGACCAATGGGGCATTGAATAACGCAGAACTTCCGAGAACTTATACATATGTAATACAAGAACTGAATATGTATAACCTGATTATAATAAAATGGGGAGGGGGGAACTTATAATTGACATCCTGTTAAAAGATGGGGGATAAGGTCTATGCCCTAACCCACGATCGGGCGGTGGTACTGCTTCCTTGACAGTCTGTTTCAGCTTCTGCTGCTTGTACCACCGCCACAAAAAGGAGGGCCATGAAGATGGTGAAAGGCCTTGAGGGGAAGCTCTGTGAAGATTGCCTGAAGTTGCTTGATTTTTCCAGCCTGGAGAAGAGGAAACTGAAGGGAGACCTCATCACAGTTTACAGCTTCCTCACAAGGGGAAGCAGAGAGGCAGACACTGATCTCTTCCCTGTGGTGACCAGTGACAGGACCCAAGGGAAGTTGTGTCGGGGGGGGTTTAGGTTGGATATCAGAAAAAAGTTCTTCACCTAACGGTGGTAGGACACTGGGACAGGCTCCCAGGGAAGTGGCCATAGTACTAAGCCAGAGTACAAGAAGCATTTGGACAATACTCTTGCTGTCATGATGTGACTCTTGGGCTGCCCTGTGCAGAGCAGGAGTTGGACTTGATGATCCTTATAGGTCCCTTCTAACTCAGGATACTCTATGGTTCTAGGAAATGTCTGTAGAAGTTTATGTAGTCATTGTAGCTGCCTTTACCTGTTTCCAAGAAGCATGGACAAGACTGGGAAGAGGAAAAACTCCAGGCCAGAGACAACTTCTAACTAGAACCAAGGTTCATAGCTATTCATGGAATCACAGGAGGGGGAGAATATCAGGAGACTAGAGGGTACAAAGTTTTAACCTAGATATAGATCTTGATATACTCCTCACGTCTCTCCTAATCTGGATTTTTTTACCTCCCCTTGCTTCTCATGTCCTAGAGCATCTCCACATCTAAAGTCACTTTTGGATCACCTTTGATTTAGGTTGGCCTGCAGTTGCCCTGCAGTTGCCCCTGAGGCAAGGCAGTGGTCACAGAGATGGCAAAGGCCTCACAATCTGCCAGAAAATGACTTCTACAGTGCTGGAAGAATCCTTTAGCAAAAGGGCAGAATATCATCAGCTGCCTGGTACTGGGTTGATACCACTGTCTATGCTACCGCAGTCTATGAAAAAGCAGTTCTTTGCTCAAATACTGACAGAGTATTTGATGGGAAGACATTGGGAGTTCTATTGCCAAGCCTTGCTTTGTAGTGCTCAATCAAAACTCCAAGTCATGTCTAGTAGACTCCAAAAAGGTCAATACAAACAATTTCTTTTGGGATTGACACCTTGAATGTGTCAATTTATTTTTAAAAGCACTCAGTTTAATCTTCTTCTTAAAAACTTGGCTTCCCTAACACCTTACATTCTGCCAAGAACAACTTAATGGAAATTCTAGGCCTCCTGAGAAACAGCTGCAAAGTATGTGCTGGAGATCCTTGGCAAGGTCTTCCTCTGAGTAAAGTCAGTGGTAAACCATTTCAGTACAGTCGCTGCTTTGGCATTGTCAATAGATGTTCTATGTTTTCTCTTGACTACATCAAAACCAGCATTGAGTTCAATGCTTGTCTGAGCTATCATAGTTTTCAAATATGGGGTTTCTTTACAGAAAACTCTGAGCGAAAACATTATAGGAGATACTACAACAGTGACCACAAAAAAAATTGGGCAAAAGCAGATTCTCATTGAACACAATCCCCTTACACTGCAGAAGAGGGGAAATATCCATCAGATAAAGCATCAAATGAGTGGCATTTTTATTTGTTGCAAGTTGAAATGGCATAGTGTACCTGATTCTCCAAACTCTGAAAAGGAAGGCACATCAGTGTAAGGAAGAGATTAAGGGCTTAGAAATCAATCCATTTGATAACACTGGTGGTGCTTCAGGGAAAAAAAGTCAAATACAGCATCATTAGATAGCATAGTAAAGATATGAAGCATAATTTTGTCTGGTTTTATTTTTTCCCCCCCTTTTCTATCTCTTGGAATTCCATTAAATTCCATTAATTCCATTCTCTCTCTAGAGAACAGCTTTATGGGAACAGAAGGTGTACAGGTGGGCTGTGAGGTGGGCTGATGAGCTGATGGTAGGTAATAATAATCAGAGAGGATAATTAGTAGTTTTTTCTTTCAAATTATATTTACCTGCAAGAACACGATGAGGCTCTTTTGGCTCATTTTATTTAAAATCATTACCAGGACTGCACATAGTATAGACTAAGAAAAGTTGAAACACCAAGGCAAAACAGTTCATTTAACCTGTAGGCAAAGTAAAATATTAATTACTGGGAATAACATAATAACGTGCCATGCTGAATTACATGGTTCTTCATGAAGCACCATAGAAGAAACTCAGATGAAACAGAGACAAACATACATCACAGATTCAAAAGGGGGCATAGAGAAGACATTAATAGACAACTGTCATGACAAATAAATAAGACCTGAGGGTAATATAATTCAAATGTCAGGATTACCATGTGTTGTGGCTTTGGAATGGTGCTGCCCAAACCAGTGCCTCCACTAAGACTGTCCAAAACCACATATCACTCTCTTGCTCACCCCTCACCTTCCTCTTCCTACTGTAGTGGGATGGAGATGAGAATGGGAGGCAAAAAAGACGAAAGGTTCTGATAAGAACAGTTTACTGAAAACAGCAATGAACAGAAACAGCAAAAATATTAGTATCAGAGGGTATAAGAAAAAAAAGATTCACATGAAAAAATAAACCAATAATAGAAAGTACCAGACACATCCCTCCACCGCATTTTCTTGACAGGGAGGAACCCCTTCTACTCAGAAAAAAGGTCCCTTTCTCCCACCCCTAGCACTGACATGAAGTGGTACAGAATAAACTCCATGGCCTGGCTACCCCTTGTCCCAGCTACTGCAAAAAATTATTCTGGTTCTGACCTGAACCAAAGCAGCATGGGTTCTTTGATATTGCACATCTGCTTGGTTTTCTCTCTCCCTTTTTTTTTTTTCCTAATTGTACTTGTTAAAATCTTTAATTTATTTTCTTCTTGTATTTGCATGGATTTATCACAGTGATTTAGATAAACACTGAAAGAATGATTTTTTACTTGACTCTACTCTTCCTCAGTCATGGTGACCAAAGGATTCTCAGCATTGCCCACATGGTGTTGAGGTAGTAAAGGATCTCTGGCTAAATGAATCAGGTAACTTGCTCATATATCACTGGGCAAAGAATTCAGGATTTTTTGTTCTACACTGGGCTGCAATCCCTGGTAATGGTGATAAAGCTGAACTCAAGCCTTTTGAGAAAGCCATCAGGGATAGAGATTGTTTCAAGTCTTTTTGTTTACCTCTCTAAACTCCTTTCATGCTCTGCTCTTAAAATCAGAAGCGTTGTTCCATGTCGTACTTGCACTTCATACAGAGCTGCATGGAGGACAAAGGCTACATGTATTTCACTAAGGGAAGGGGAGAAGAAAGCACATCTGCAGAAGCTGAAATAGTGAAAAAATGGCAGGGATTGCACTCAAACATACCAGTGGTGAATGTTCTCTCTATTTTTATGGTGGAAGTTTGGCTCCCATGATCAGCTTAGGTATTCTACATTAGAGCAACGAACAGCAAATGGACAGGCCATTTTAGTGAGTAACATAACAAAATGTTACCGTGTTTGTTCTTGTGATCCAGTCAGTGATTCGTTGTCTTGATGGTATTTGCTGTAACATGCACTGGGAATTTTCTTACAGTCTTGGCAAACCTCACTGTGCAATTAGCATTGCTTGCTTTTACAGACAGTTTTTAAATATTGCCATCTAAATACACTTCAGACTGCTCTAACACCTAAGGTAGGCACCTTTCTTTCAGCATTTCAGGGCTTGTGCCAGTAGGATTCACTTAAAATGACTTGAGAACACAGAACTTGTTAACAGTAAGAGTTGAAAGGCTGCACGTCCTCATATTTCATTCTTCACTAATGAATTCAGGCATCTGCAAAGAAAAACTTATATTTTTAGCTTTTGATTTTAACTACCCGCAGGGAAAAAAAAAAGAAACATCAAGTCTGAACTCTCATATATTCTTAAAAGTGTGAAATAGTGCAGAGATTTTCTAGACACTGCCATCCTGCAATATAATGGTCACCCAGGTGCTAGACACTTTTCTTAGAGGAAGTAATTAAAAATACATTCGTTAAAAAAACATTATCACATTCGAATTTCATACTTGTCCTAGATATCCTAGGAACAGATTTTAGAGCATCTTATGTAACAGACAGAGTATTGATCAGCGATAACTTTGCAACTAGGCAAATCAGCAATTTTCATGCTAATTCCATTAACTGAATCAGCTGCCACTATCAGTTACATAGAACAAGCTATGATCTGGTCTGTCTCCTGCAAAGGATTAGCATTTGCAAATAATTTGTTTCTCTGTTATTTATTTTACGTCCAAAAGGCATTTCAATGCAGAGATTCACAGAGTACAATCCTTTCCTGTTCAACATTTCCACTGAAATGTTGGTCTAAGGTCATGGTGAGCTGTTTGCAAAAATATATTAAAAGGTTTTCAATTTAAAATTTGTAAAAACTGTGTTGGAAAACAGAAAAACACTGAGGTCTGGCAGCAGCCCAATGGTTTAAAACACTTCGAAACAGCTGTTCCAGGGACACAAAGAAAGTCTATGGTCTCAAGTCTGAACAAAGCTTTTAGAAGAGTATTGCATTTCACACATTAGGAAAAGATAGCATGGCCATTACCAAATGTACCTTGAAAAAGACAAGAATCTGTATGAAAATATTTTAACTATTTCTTTTGTAGTTATATCCATTGTAGCTATTTGTTCATTTTCTGATGCTGGGAATCAGGTTGTCAGTTTTCTTTTAACAGCACCTTTTTCAATGCTCCTAGGCCTTTTGCAGCCCACCTGGTAGGCTGTGTCTGAGAAGAGGTTGGCAGGACTTCAGATATTACTAAATCCAAGTACATTGCAAGAAAGAAAGCTGGGGGTGCAAGCTCTAGCGCTGTGATTACAGCTGTAGGTTGCTGGGGATCCTGGAAATTTGGAACACTAATTCAGTGAGGAATCCCAATACAGTTCTTCTGAAGGGAAAAGGCTTATCTTTAATACATCCTCTGTGGATGTAGGAAAGATTCACATATCTGAAGTTTCAACACAGAATAGCAATTAAAAATAAAACAAAAGTAGGAAAACGCAAAAATTTCCTCATTCTTTGAGAGGACCCCCTCACAGACTGATCTTAAGGGTCATTTCCAATGTAAAATACCCTGTGATTCCATGCTAAAAACCATTTCTCCACCTGCAAAGAACACGCTTTGTTAAGAACAGTTTTACTGTAATGTGCTTCAGCTGGGAAGTGCTTGTCCCTGTGTGCCATTTTCCACTACCTGGCACGTTTCATGGCAGCACACAACTGGCAATTGCCTCTGTGTGGTAAGTGGAGTTTGCTGACTCTGGCTGTGCTACCACAACTTGCTCCTTCGCTGGGGACACATACAGGTAGCGGGATTAGGATGAAAGCTCCCCATGGGGTGCCTTTTTATTTTCCAGACACATTGCAACACTTGGCTGGCAAGAACACAACGGAAAACCTAGGTTTGCATAAAGAAAAGTAAATAGAAATAGAAAAGCTCCATGAGAACCATGTAGCTCTGTTAAAATTCTGTGAATAATTGTAGCCTTTGGATTGCGTTAACTGCTGGACATTGGACACAAGTTTAAGGGCATGGGTTGTTTTTCATTTCTTATTGTGGGAGAAGGTTTCCCATTATTTTCTCGACTCTTAAACACCAAGAGTAGAAAGAGACACATACTTTTCTGACTGCAATGAACTTGTGTCTCTGAAGTGAAACCTGATTTATGTACTGAAAGAATCAAATGAACATGTAAGCAATCCTTCCTTCTTTCCTCCAAGATCAGTAGGAAATAAACCCAGTTTCAGGAAAAAAATCAGTCTTAAATAAACAATTATAAGCACTGAAATCTAGAAGAACTGTGTGTGAGAGAAGATAAAGCAAACTACAATTTTTTTGCTTCTACTTAAGCACCTACAGAAGTGATATCTATTTGCTAAATATTTTTAATGAAATTAAAATCATTTTTTGATGAATGAAATTAATAAAATTTTTTATGAGTTTAATGAAAAACTGGGACTTAGACAGCTGCTGAGCTTTACAGGATTTTCTTCATAATTTCTCCACCCATGTTTTTGAAATTTTCAGCCCAAGTTTTAGTTAAAGGAAAAACTTCAACAACTCGAAATAAAAATAAAAAGTGGAATTTATTAGATTGGTCTTCAGAAGAATGAGGAATGATTAAAGGAAAACCAAAAGATAAATGGCTTGCTGATTAGACAAGACTGAAAAAGGAAGATAAGACCGTTCCCCCCCAGGTTTGCCAGTGCAATTCTAAAAAGTAGGAACTGGCCTTCTTGCACTTGTCCATGAAACTGCAGCTTGCCAAAACCTAAGCCAAAGCTGACCTCAACAGCAGATATGTCTTTCTGAAGAAATGAGGGAAAAACCTTTTTTCATTGCTTTAAAGGCCATAAGAAGCCCACTGGGTCTGTGTAGCTCAGCTTCTAAGCAAAAGCCACAGTGAGCTCTCATAACTAACTGTAAGATCACAGTGCACCACATCTCAGGAGTACCAGGACAGCCATGACCAAAACCAAGAGTATATAAAGTTCTAACCAGGTTTGGGGATGATCCATCCAACCAAACCATAGCTTTGTGCAAAATTCTGTCTCTGTGAAACCCTCTGCTCTCTCCTGACTTGGATGATATTTATGACACGTTTGAGCACCCCCTCAACAGCTGGGAGACACAGAGGCAGAGAAAATGGGCACAGTGATCAGGAGCCAGCCTGGGCACTGTCCAGTTGTTCCAGTTGTCCCTTCCCTCACATAAGCCCAACACATGTGTGACAGGTCATCCTGGCTCTCTGCTGTAAGTTTGTTGATAAATACAGGGCAAAAATGCTTCTTGAAATGAACACATTACCCCCAGGAAACCAGAAGGAGAAAGAAAAACAACGTCTTATCACAGGTAGTCTTGACAACTACGACTGCTTTTCCTTTTGAGAATCTGGTTGATGGTTTAGCAAGCGAGAAGGTGAGGAATGCTGCAGAGTCTCTCAGGCTGCTTTTTACATCTGGTGAACATTAGGGAGGAAGAAACATGGGGGACGTATTCTTGAAGAAAAGGGAAATAAATAAACCTGTGTACAGTGAGAAATAAATCATGAATCACAGTTGGAAATACTGTGCTCTCCTGGAGAAAAAAAAGGATGTTTTTGACTTTGCCCAAGCAAGTTTTAAAGAAACAAGATAACTTCAGATTAAATTGTTTCTAGGTTTCCAGCAGTTTCCATTGCTATTTCCTTTTAATTTCTCAACTCTTGTTTCAGAGCAGCAGTCACTGACAGCTCTAAGAATAATTACCCGCTTTCCAGTTAGTCTTCATAAAGAAAGGTTTTTCTAGGAAATGAATAAGGAGTTTTGCAAGACAAGAAGGAAAGAATACATAAAAGGAGGAGAAAAGCAAATCATGTTTGTTTATGATGGATACATATTTCTTCTGAAGTATTCAATCACTTAAGGACTGAGAGACTTGCTGTGACATTTGATCTTCCAACTATTCTTTACTCTACAATCCTGTATTTTAGAAAAGTGCAGTTTGAGGGAATTCCATCAATTTTTATATATATTCTTTTCTTCTCAGGGAAGGAGGTATCATTGATGTCTCCAGTGATATTTCAAAACCAGTTAGCTCTTGGCTTTTGAAAAAATAATTTTGAGAGTGTCAGAGATTCTAACCCCACAAAGCAAAATTAAAGGAAATTCATTGAATCTCTGTGCTCTGTCAAGAACACACACACACGCACAAAAAGATACAGACATACACGTGATCTAGCTTGCAGAAATACATACCATGGGATAAAAAAAAAGAGCAGAAAATGAAAGGTGAGTTGTGTTAAATCCATATTATTGTTCATATTCAACATTAACTATGGAACAAGAAAACCTATTAGATTTATTCCACCAAAATTGAGTCTTGTATAATATAACCTAAGTTTCAGGAAAGTTCATCTCTGATTGGTATAGGATGTTAGAATGGAGGATGTGAGACTATACATGAGTATGTCCAGAGTTTCAGACCTACATGAAAAAAAAAACTTTAAGAAACAGATGACTTGAACAAGAACAGGATAAATAGTGACAAGTATGTAACTACAAATGCAATTAAAGTACCTGGCAAGTACAAGGAGAAAACCCTGAAAAGAGGATAAGATTGTTATCTGAATGGGGCCGTTGCTGATGACATTTCCCAAAAGGCAGACTTTCAGGCCACAAAAATGTTAACGTTTCATTCTGGTTTGTGTGGATACTGCTAAACTGAAGGATTTCAATGTTGAACTGCTTCTATGGAGCTGCTCTATGGCAGGTTTGGACAGCTTTCCTTCTAAAGCATTTTGGAAATTTAAGATCACTAATAGGTCACTTCTATGCCTGCATCTGTGGAGGAGCATTTGACATTTTTCTTTGGTAAGCAAGTTTGTTGGAGAAATAGAGCAGAGGGGGTTTGGATCCAAACACAGCATATGAGAACAGAGAGAAAAACAGGATGTAAATTTTGTACTTTCACTTGAAGTATATAAGGCTACTCTGATGTCATTTTGAGCTGCCTTATCGTGGTTTATCTCAGTATACTACAAATAAAGAAAATGTATTTTTGTGCCAGAAATTGTAGAAATGTTTTACTTCTTTAATTTTGGCAACCAGCCCTTAAGCGAATGATCTTGCAAAATGAGTTTTGAGCATTTTTAAAAATCAATTAATTGTATTAACTTTGGTGCAGCATTCCACATAACAGTATTGAAAGATACTAATATGATACAAAGAAGCTCCAGATGGGTAGAAGAGTGAAAAAGGAGCTACAAGTTTTAGTAGAGAAGGAGAAAATGTCTCTGTGGAGCCTAATACAAACCTTTCTGTTTGTTCACCCCATCAAGAACGACATGATTTCATAGGCACGTGAGTAACAACGTGGCCATATTCAGCACAGTAACGATGTCCAATTAAAAGAGATTTGACTGCAACATCAGTCAAATGTAAGTATTTATTTTTGAGACAAGTCAACAGCAGCAAGTATGTATATACTGTACCTCACAACTACAGTTGTGTGCTAAAATCTATTATTCTCAACAATGCTCTTGAAAAACACTCACACTTTGCCTTTTAAAGGAAGCTTGCTCTGCTCCAGAGCTGCTAGAAGGAATGATCACTTCAGAAGACTCTAAACCCAGAGGCTTTTACCATCCTCAGAGTTTTATTTTGTATAAATGAAAGAGCATACATCATTGTGTCAAACAATGTACATTTTTATTAATCTGCATCTAAAGACAGACTGGCACAGTGTCAACTCCTACAAGTGTCTAGATGTGCTTGTGGAAGTGGTGTCAGGGTGTCAGCTGCTTAGAAAGAACAACATAAAATTAACAGGTAAGTGGGAATGATAACTTAGACTAAATATTAAGGGGGCAGGCAGATAAGAAATCACAGAAGTGCCATAAGACATCACAGAAACACACACAGGCATATAATTTCATTATTATATTGTATAATCTTTGATGTTATGCTTCACCATACTCTTTGAATGGAAAAAAATTGTAAATCTTGTTACTACCTCCATTAAAGAATCTTTTGGTGTCAGATAATGATAGCGCTGGAGGTGATCATGCCTACGATGAACCTTGTGGATGCTTTCTAACGCAGAACAGCCTGTGGTTCTTTGATTCTGTAAACTGAAATCGGTTTACAACCTCCCGTGGTTGGTTTTTGTGATCTTCGACTTGCCAGCTTCTCTTTTGTTTAAGCCAGCCTCTGCAAGGGGAGGCACTTTCCACCCTGAAAGGACAGGCTTGTCTTCAAACGAGTGTGCAGCCATTTAGGTTCTGCTCCTCTTACTTTGTCCTGAGAGAATCCATCTCACTGAAGGAATGTTGCTCCCTCAACAGTCTGCTGCATTATGTTTCAAGTGACTCGTGCTTTAAATGTTACATCCAGCAGTCCAGGTCAGAGCAAGTAGGTTATTCCAGTTTTTAAGTATTTTTTTAAAGGAAGACCCATAATGCTATTGAGCACAGAGTGGTATAGCACTATTAGCAAGCCTCCTTCTTAAAGTAGGTGCTTACCTGCAGTTGCTCACTACAGCACACAAACCCAAGACAGTTGTGGCAATTAACACTGAATAACTCAACGATTGTGGTTTAATCACTAATGAGAATAAACCTCAATTGTAGTTGTTCTGTTGGCTGAATGATTGAAAGAAAACTTAAAAATAGGATTTTATCTAAGTATTTTCTTAGACTACCTGTTATCACTGAAGAAAAGTCCTTCTCCAGCTTATGAGTCTTTAGGCAGCTTTAACTTGCCTTTTTTTTTTTTTACATGTGTATGTGTGTATGTGTGTGCAATAACCATGGACATTACTAATTTTAATAAAACACATCCCCACCACCCACAGTTTATCTCAGGAAAGGATTCTGTGCAATATTCTTGTTCATGAACACTCCCATCCTTGATTCTTCCAAGTACTCCAACACTGGAGTCTGTTTTGGTTTTTGCTAAAATAATATACTATGTCCTAGCAAGGAATGGTTTACAGACAAAATGTAACATTTTATTGGATGGACGAATATAGCTGAGGGAGAATAGGAACTATAGAGCTCTTTGGCACATAGACATTGCTCAAGGTGCCTCTCTTGATAAATCAGATACAATATGTTCCTTCTAGTTAGAAATATGATTCTGAATGCACAGTCATAAGAGGTATCAATTTATTAAGCTTTATCAACTTCCCTCAAGTGCTTGGACTGACTATGACTGTGTCATTGTTGCTTTGGTTCTTATTCTTACGGGAAATTTTGTTTAGAACTCTCATTTCCATACCACTGTACTTGCACACAATTTATGGTTTATTTATATGCACCCTCAAACCTTTTTCTGAGCATCTCACCAGCACTTATCTTACAGCATTCCAGAGATCCAGGAAAGTAATTATAGTATCCTCCTAATCACAGAGGTAAAGACATTGAGATAGAGAATGTGTCCCAAGTCACCACATAAAACCAATGCAAAGCTGAAAACCAAACATGTACTCTCCTGTCTGGCCCTGCAGTCCCTAGAAATATATTATTAAGGCTGCTTTGCAATCAAATGTATGACTACAGCAGGAGTAGAAACACCAGATAGATCCACTTTAATCTAGGAAGACTGGCATGAACTTCAGCAAAGGCAGTGCAGGTCAGCTACAGACTGAGAGTGGTTATTTATGTCACTAGCTTTCACTGATGTCTCTGGTGCTGCACAATCCGTGCTACCTACAGAAAAACAAGCAAAGCTAGGCTTGTAAGGGCTGAAACTGTCCTTCTGACTGCAGTTATAAGCAGCTGCAGTCCACTGCTACATACTTGATGTGAACCTCACAAACTGAGTCCACCTTTTCCACAAGACCAATACATTTTCTATCCACCTCTCAAAAGAAGAGGAATGAATCCATTCAAACACTTCAAGCACTGTTGGTTTTTCAAGCACTGCTGTTCCTGTCACCTCCTAATCAGCATCATAGCACCCATCTATTTAATTATGGATTAGCTGTGAATGGATGTTATTCAGTATCAGAGGGATTCTACGGCAAATCCACTTAGAGAACGTGTTATGCCAGATGGGAATGCACCAACTGTTTGCAGTTTCTCTTAGTAGCATTGCATGTAAAAGTAGTTGCAAAGAACACAGCTGCTTGGAAGAAAATTTCTGTATGAAGAGAGCGCTGGACAGGACAGAAAGTCACACTCAATAGCTGCAAGCAGGAAAGAGTCAGACTGACCAGAACAGAGCGCATGGGGCTCGCTCTCCTCTCTGACAGTGTTCCTTCACATTTTTACCACACATCTTCTCATCAGGGTTTCTCTGGAGCTGCAGCTGAGTTGTGGAGCCAGGAACACATTCTAGGCAAGGGACTGCAGGCTTCCTTCTGTCAGCATTGAAAGCACCACTGACAGAATTATTTAGGTTTCCGCATGCGTCCTTATGTTGCTTGCACTTCACTTTTCAGCAGGAAGCCTAAACCAAGAAAGGGGATGGGTGTTAGATGCATTTTCCTTTCACATTGTCCTTATCTACAATATCAAACCCTTTAATGGGTAACTACTCAGAGCTGGATGGCTTTGTCTTTGATCTAACTGCTGGCATGCCAAAGGATTTGTTAGATGTTCAGGTGATGTAGAGCCTTTCTGCAGACTGCACATGCAGCTCCTAACTGGAATAGAAATATTTGACCTCTGTGGCTTCTCAGGTGTCCCTGGTACATAGAGATGGGGAAGGAGGATAAAAAGAAAGAAAGGAAGAAATACTGTTTTAGTGTCAGAATGAAGCTGAGATCAACAGTCAAATAACTTTTCATTCTACCCCTCTGGTTATTTTGCACATTTTTATCTGTTCTGATAGTGTAAAGGGTGGGAGTCACTATTAGTATGTAGAATCTAGAAGGAGCCCTTAGGTCGAATCAGACTTGCTAATGTTAGCAAAACTGTGGCTAAGTGACTTGAGGACAGAGGAAAATGTTCTAAAATTTCCTTCCGTATTTCAGAGCTTTGAACCAATGGTGTCTGCCACTGTACCTACCAATTCCTTCATATGGAAGCAACGTAGGCAGGCCAGGAAAACACAGTATGAGCATTCAGACCTACAGCTAATAACTCATAAGAAAAGAAGCTTCTATAGCAGGAGTAAGCCAGAGGCAGCCACCAAAGAGTTACTGCCAATTTACTTACAGATAAGAATTTCAACGAAGAGACATAGAGATAAGTCGTAAATCACTGAACGATAGAAACATAGAACGGTTTGTGTTGGAAGACAACTTAAAGACCATCTAGTTCCAACCTCTCTGCCACAGGCAAGGAAACCTTTCACTAGACCAGATAGCTCATAGCCCCACCTGCTCTTGACCACTTCCCTTCTGAGAAATAACAGCAGAAAGAATGGGGTAAAAACTTACTGTTTCTTACCAGAATACTCTGCTCTAGCCTTCTAGCGATAATATTCCTTCTAAGGTGTAGAATTACAGATTCATTAACAGTAAATGTGCAATTGATTCAAGTCTCCCATTGTCTAGGAAAAATTTGAAATATAATTTTGGAATATGTTTATGACTTTGTGATATTACGGTGCTCATTCAAAATATCATCAAACTGATAGTTGCAGAGACTTGTGAAGAAAGAACAGTAATCTGCAAAAGGTGATGACTGTGACTGTTTCTTTAGTAATTATTCATTTAGGAGCAAATTGCTATGCACTAAGGCATCAAATAAATTGATGCTCACTAATTTGAACTTGGTTGAGAACACTGAGTAGTTCAGACTATCATTATGTCCTCTTTGATTGGGAAAGTTGTTGCTCACACGTGGCAAGGTTGTATTCCTTAAAGAGAGTGACATCATTCAAATATTTAATGTGATGCGGAAGTAATTTCCTTTCTTTCTCAGATGAATTTTAATTCTCTTAGAACAAATCTCCATCTGTTGTTCTTGATAGTGAGCAAAGGCACCCTTCTGGTAGAAATGGTGTTACAGTGAGAAGCAAGACCTCAGCTTCATCCAAATGTCAGGATCATATGAAGGAACTTTCATGTTGTATTGGTTCCCAAACCTGTGTAAACGGCACTGCTGAGTCCCACACTGGATGACTCCAGGTCCAACCATGGTAATCATTCATTTCATCACAGAGAATTTTTAACAGTGTGGTTTAGTTCATGAGCCAGCAGAGAGTTTTTAGACAGAGTGCTCACAAGGCTGGCACTAACATCCAGATGCCTGAGATCTTCAAGCGAGATCTTCAAGTGAGATTTTCATTCAGATGTCTCCTTTTGGCTAAGGAGGAGACGTGCTATGTCTGCTACTCCTTCAGCAGAGTTTTTTCTAAGTGGAACAGGAAGGAAAAACAATTCCTGCCCAGAAGCTATGCTCTAGCCATCAGCCCTCCATCTCATCTCTACATCCCCAAGAGAGGGGAAGGGCAAGAAAAGGAAAAGAGATTGCAGAAGCTTCAGTGTCACATTCGACCAAGACAGGCGTGTGCCAATCCCTGATGTGGGGTGTCACAGTCAGCACTGCCTGCTTCTCCATTACCTTCTCACACTTTCCTGTCTATGTCAGCCCAGCCTCTAAGTCTTCTATGGCCTTACTGAGACAAAGAAGGTCTCAGTAAGTCTTTTCCCTCTCATTTCCAAGATTTGCCACCAAAGTTATCTGCCCACACAACCATGAAGTCAGCTGAGCTGCCTGCCTCTACTGGTGTTTGTCTTCCCCACCTCTTCTTCACATTCCTCCTTGGAGTGCAAGCTTCTTGGGTCACCTGGAGCCTGCCCACACTATTTGAAAGATGTTTCTCACTACACAGCATTACGAACAGCCAAAGCAATTAGACTGAGGGGAAGATGGACTTACTATCCTCTTTATCGCCATTTATTTTTCCTTTTCTCTATTTATTTATTATTAATTTTCACTGGAATTTTATAGCTGCCAGCTGGCTCCCAGACTGAGAACCAGCAAACATCCTGAGGAGTTTCCAGTCGCACTTCTCTGAGCATGTATCCCACACTGTACTTCAGGAAATTTTTTAACAAGGTTTGTTTCAGTGCATAAACCACAAATAGACTGGGAGAGGCACAAACATAACGAAACTCTCTCTCCCAATATCCTTAGTGACAGATCTGAGTTTGTTCCAAACAGTAGCTTAACTTTGTGTTAATACTTTTAAGGCCCCTCCCTTCATACGGAACTGTGAACATGATGGTAGCACTCCTCACTGGAGGCTACCTCACTGGCAAATGAGTATCATCTTGCTATTTCTGTACAAATGGATATGATTACATTATCATAATCTATTATTGGTAAAAGGCCTCAGCAGAAAAACCTGACACTTCCTTAAGCTTCACTCCAAGCAGCAGCAAAGCTGCTCTTCTAAGCCTACACGAGAGAAGATAGGAATTTCCCATGTCTAAGCTACGCAAGAATTTTACAAGTGAAGAGTTGCATAATTCAGCACCCATCAACAGTGCAATAAGCTGGGTTTGAAGTAAGGTTCTGACTAAGTAACATTAGACAGTAATTTTTGTCCAAAAATTGAGACTGGAAATGCAATCAGTTTCCCCCTGAAACTGATCACAGAAAACACACAAATCATGGGATAATTTGGTCAGGAATGTGACATTTAAATTGTCACGCATACTCTGTGTTCAACAATGAGGCTGTAAGGGCTCTTGGTAGGAGCTGTGCTGTATAAAAGAGCTATATAAAGAGCTGTATAAGATGCTGCCATCTTCATCTGTACTCTAAATAGATTCTCTAAGTTCAATTTATAATTTTAAACAATTGGCAAAGTTTGTGAAAACCCAGGTGCCTCAACTATTCCAGGTTATATTTAGACATTAAGAAAAAAAAAGTGAACTGACTTTTAAATGTGCTGCACAAAGAACCTCCAACTGCACTCAATTAGTGGCACATATAATTTAAAAGCACATCCTGACCACACACGAACATAAAAACTGCAGTTGGCCAGATTGCAAGCTAGCACATAAGCTTTATACCAGTTGAGAGCCCACCCTGATATTTCAAGAGATTTTACAGCAAAGGTTGTCTTCAGGTGGATCTCAAGCCCATCATCTAAAGAAGATGCTTGTCCATTTTTCTGTCCTGGCTTTGTTTTAGGCAGTGTAAGTGTTTCAGATATTCAACATCCCTGAATATAAACTGGTAGAAACGTTTTCATGCACGTAGCGTGGATGTTGTCATTCAATGAGTTGAAAAGAATATCATTAAGAAGAAAGAGAAAGGATTTTTGCCTAATCTAAAAGCACTATGGCATGCACATAACCTTCAGTGGACATTTCAGAAACACAGGCAAATAGGACTCTTTTGGGAAATTACTACACCTGTCATCAGAGAAACAGGAACACCACAGATCTCTTCCTAAAACAAGTATGTATGTGTGTGCATGCCATTTTGTTATCTATCTGCAGAAAAGAAACATGGATAAACCTCAGAGATGATACTTCAGTAGCCGCCTTTGCAAAAGAGTTTCTAAAAACAAAGTGAAATATAGCATTCTGAAAATACATTCCAATATGGATGGTCTAGGTGGACAAGTTCTGCTTTTTTCCCCCCCTTCATTAGAAACTTTTGAGAAAGAAAAGCCTCTACTACCCAAATCAGATTTTGAAAGTCATACCTTCTCCTATACTGCGAAGTCCTTTTCAGCTAAATGGACAGGATATAAGAGAAAGGAACTATCACCAACACTGCTTCTCCATCCTCCTGTAGATATTGACCTGTACCACATCAACCAAAGAAGGTGTGAAGAATGTCTGTCTACCCTGTAGAAACTCTTAGAGGAAAACTCCTAGCAGGTTTTCTCTCACAACACTCTAATAAAAAATCAGAAGGAATGGGCACTATCTATTGCACAATACCATCTTTTTTTCAAATTCCAAATATAAACCATGTGGCTTGCATTGCTTCCTCTTCCTTTGCATTCTTTACAGATGTTGCATTTCTAGAAATACTCCTCTCAAAATAGTCACTCTGTTTTGATTTCATTTCTTTTCAGAAATGTGTTTTTAATTTTTATCTCATATTTTCTGGAGTTTAAAGGGAAGCATTAAAGATGACCTAACATAATGACTGTGTGTTTTGTAAACATACAAAGAGAAATTTAGAAGTGTTGGCAAATAACAGTGAAGGCTAAAACACAAATAAAAGTAATTTTAAAACCAGCATAAAAATAGAATTACCAACTTAACTGAAAAACAATCAGGTTTAAACCCAAATTCTCGTCAAAGACTGTAGATTTTTTGAGTTTTATTATAGTACTATTCTCCTACTGACATCCTCCATATGCACAGCAGAAGTATATTTCCAAACATTTTCAGTCATATTAAATGATCTGACTCCTAAAGTAAGGTGAAAGTTGAAGGAAATGGGATTATTGGAAGAGATGTGGAAATGGCCACGTCAACTTATCAGAATCTGGACTATGGTGAAAGACAGGGAATGTTTTAGGGAGGAGAGCTCCCATTCAAAAATATCAAGACAGGCTGAGTGGGAAAAACACGGTATTAAGAATGGATTAGAGGATGACAGTTTCAATCTGCATAGAGGTCATGATGTTTCAAAAGCTATTATTCTTAATTGACACAAAATTAAAGCTTTCAAAAGCCTTTGTGAAATGCAGCGGTAAAGAAAGATTCATTTTTGGGCAGAAAATATCAAGTGTTTAGTTTGGATCCTTTGCCTCTTTTTCTCTCATTACAAAGTACTGACAAGACAGGAACTTCAAAATTATTTCTGTTGAACATTTGATCATAAATGAGAGGTATAAATATTGACGCTTTAAAAAAATCAGTTTTTTTGTAACAAGAGTAATATCCTGTTGAGAATACAGTCTGCAATCCATTTATGGATTTGAAGCAAGGAACAGAGCTCAAGGTCACAGAGAATGTTTTTTGAATCCAAAACTCCAAACAATACAGTACCTCAGTTACAAGAACAAATATCCTCCCACTGTACCCAAAACTAATGAACGTGCTGGAAGCACAAAGCACACATTTTTTCTCAAAAACTGCCAACTAATACAAGAATTATCACTTGCTGTAAAGTGTTTCAGATAACTCTTTAAGGTATGTATTACTTATGCTCCACAAGAGAATTTATTGCTAACAAGGTCAGCACCAAAACTGCACACCATCAAAATGCCTTTGTGAGTGTGAGGAGAAATTCTACCATATATATTTCTTGAGGGTACAACAATACAAAGGTAGAACTTGACCTCAGCAGTTATAATAGACAAGAAACTTGAAACACAAATGTTTTCTTACCAGGATGTCTAATGTCTTGCTGAGATAGTCTGGTTTTAAAGTATGCTGACTTTTTAGGATGAGAAGCACAAAGTGTCCTAGATACAGATATCTTTAACTCATCTCATATCTTTAGACTCGCTGTCTCTTAAGGCAAAGTCTAGTAAGATTTCTCCTGAGAAGAATAAGAAGAAACTTTTCATCCAGCTAAGCTGGCGTAATAAACAATATCCTTCTGTCTCACATGAACATGGTGGATTTCACCCGGTACAAGGGCCAGGGTGCAGAAGGCAAACCCCCAGCTAAGGGCTGCACCTTGCTTCTGCGTGGGCTGCACTATGATATCCCTGGGATGAGCACAAGGGGCTTGCCAAACAACCACCCTTACAGGCAAGCCTGCACTGTAGGAGGTGTTAATTTGAAGCAGCCAGCAGAACGTGATAAAACCAGGACCCTAGGTCATACGCATAGCTCCACACCAGCTGTTTCCAGGTGACTGGCGAGAGTCTGGACCAGGGACTCAAGGGAATTCACAGTCAGACCACGGGTTTGTTGAAAGGCTTCCTAAACTGAACATTATTCCCAGACTCCCAGTGTTAGTCCTCTCCTTTCTGCTCCCTGACCATGGTGTCTCTCTCCCTTATCCATTTCAAACCATGCAGGTGTAGTTACTGCTGGTTTTCAAAGGCAAGGAAGAAACACTGTTAACCAAACTTCATTCCTAGGAGTTTGTTTGCTAGGTGGCAAAGACCACCTATCTCCTTATCCCTAAGAGACTATCTTTGTTTCGAAGGGCAAACAAGAGGTACCCTGCTCATCCACAGGAGACATGTGAAGTCCTGTCGGAGTGGTTTAGAGCAACAGTATTGGCATACTGACAGTACATCAGTCCCTAGGACTGCCACTGAAACCTCTGTCTTACATCTTATCCATGTATTTGGTCAACTTGAGGTAAGCATGACTTTGTCAGTTTTAGGTGTACTGTACTACAATAATTTTAATTGCCTACCAGATGCAAGAGATCTAACTATACCTACTATTTGTTCATCTTTCCACTTCCTGTATATAATGCTACCAACTGAGCATTTGTGAAAAGACATACAATTCATTGTTACAGTCCCGTCCACTTGGTTTTTTTCCCCAGCCAGTTCACCGTAAGAGTAGTCCACAACTATTCTTCTTAACTTATGGAAGTCCTGTTTCATCACAAACCTTACAGTTCAAACTGAAACCATGGTCTGAAAGGTTATAGAGTTTGGTCCAAATTTACAAAATCATTAATGGTTTATATCTGAATTAATAAAGGCAGGGGAGGGTATGTTAAATTGTCCCTTGTGTTACATCTCCTCCAAAATGTCTACCTGTTTGAAACACACGTGGCTTTTATGTTTCTGTGTACTAAAGGATCTGTTCGGCAGCTGGGACTGAGAAACTGGGTTAATGCAATCAGCTACAAAGAAGAAGATGCTGAACTGGTTGTGGAAACTTATTTTAGATTAAATGAAAAGGAATGGCCTTTAAAAGGCCATTCAGAGGGGCATGGGGGAGGAAAGCAGAAGCCTGCTTTTTGTATGCAGGAAAGCCTGATTCTATTTTCTTTAATTTCTATGAACAACACATCATTTAAGCTTTTTTTATGTCTTGTCAGCTCTGTGGAAGACCAGACCTAGGAAAGAAATCCAGGCCAGCAGGCAGAACATAATTTTGATTGCACAAATCTGATTAAAAGCAGAAAAGTTAAAAGATTCTAAACACAGAGAGAACAACCAAGATTAAAACAAATGAGAAAAATATTTTGCCAAGTCTTGATGGTGAAGACATCAGATCTTAGCTCAGGATCAGCAGACAGTCAAGGTTTTAAGAGTGGAAAAAGTATAGAATTTGATTTTTGTTGGAGATAGGGACAAGACATACAGAAAGACAAGAAACCATGTTATAACTAGGCTGACATGCATTTCTCTCATGAGAAAGTGGCACAAAACAACAGAAGTGTTGTGAGATTGCATTAGGTTTTAGGTTGAAATAATGGAACAACTGCCATTTTATGCTGATTTTTATTGGTTTGACAATCTGAAAATCTGAGCAAGCACGGCACAGACAGGGATATAAGAGCTGGGATTCTCTCTGTCTCAGCTCAAGGCTTCAAGGGCATCAGAGGCTCTGCCTGCCAGACAGCTGCTACCCTAGCAGATCAAGGGCAGCTGGAGACTTTATTTTTAAGCTGTTCTTGCCTTCCTCGCTCCAGTGGCATTTGATGGTTATCACCAGCAAGCCTGTGCATCACAAGCTTTCCTAGATTAAGAAGAAAAGTCTGAGTTGAAGCACTAGAGAGGACAGTTTGGGGCCATCTTTCTGCAAGGACTTGCTCTCACAACAGTTCCAGAGAGCCACTGTCAGCTCTCAAAGTGCTTTGCAAAACAAAGCATTGC
Organism: Oreocharis arfaki; assembly: GCA_013398015.1. Lineage (NCBI taxonomy): Eukaryota > Metazoa > Chordata > Aves > Passeriformes > Paramythiidae > Oreocharis > Oreocharis arfaki. Next base: position 465,802 of record VZRR01004499.1, on the reverse strand, counting down.
TTTAGCAAAAATCATGTTGCTGGTAGCACTATTCTTGATTTCAGCCATAGAGCTAAAGTCACTGTACGGCACAGGTTCTCACCATTTTACCAGCATCCCAGAGCAACACTGAGCAAAAAAAGCAAAGCCACATATGCTTCCACCCATAAAGGCAGAGTGACTTGAATTGTCCTCTGAAATTCATAATGGAAATCATCCTGATTTTGCAAGCCAAAAGTTGTCAAAATTGCAAAGGAAGCACTGCACTGCAGTTTCCAGAGAAGGGTGTTTTGTGTGTGTGTGTGTGCGTGTGTGTGTGTGTGTGCACCTGACACTCACACATAGGTACAGTGGAGGATGGCTGGCTTGGTGCCACCATGTGCTGTTTACCTGTGCAGGGGCTCACACCAGACAAGAGGCAGGAGAAAAAGGAACAATGTCTTTCTAAAGAGCTAAATGCGCTGGTGAAGCTGAGCAGATGCACACATCAGCTCTCACTAGCTCTGATAATCAAGTTCGTAACGCTGAGTTATCAGCTCTGCTACTGAATTTATACTCCTTGGCCTTTACCCAGAACAAAGGACCAGGTATTTCTCGATCCATGCTCATTAAAACATTTGCTTCCAAGCTCAAGGAAGCCCATGTGGCTAAGTTTTTGTTGCAAAAGCACTGCCTTCTGCTTAGGTCCCCAGTGCTATGACGCTAAAATTACTCTGAATCTCTAAACACAGAGCAGACATTGACATTAATGCAAGCCTGTTGATTTGTTTCTGAGCAGTGATCAGTTGTGCTGATGCAAAATACCAATACTGAAGTTTGAAGAGACCATGGTAAGGCAAGGGATGACAAACAGCTCTGACACACACATGACTGCTAACAAGTAATGGATTCAACTTCTTTCATGTCAACAAAGGTGTGATAAAGCCCAACTTAGCTGGTCAGACAAAGAGTCACCATGTGTACACAAGAGAAAAATGTGTATTTGGTAGGGAATGGGGTCAGCTCACTTGTAAAATTCTGAACAAGCTTTCCTGAGAAAAACTCCTAACATTTTCCCCTCAAAAAAAAAATTACAGTGCATCTGTGCTTAGTAATACAATATTAACATGGACATACACTTCATGTATCAGATGAAATGAATCCGGACATAAGGCTTTTGCAGGAAAGTTTCCTTTTTCATAGTTACTGAAATGCATTTTACAAGTGTTAGACTTTCCCCCCTCCCAAAACTTCTCTCAGAAGTAGTGAAGTGGGTTGTGTTTTTTTCATACAAATTGCATATAATAAAAGTGAGGCAAATGTGATCTCACAGGACACTGTAAATACACAGTTAATATAAGCACCTACTACCTTGAAATGTCTGCTTCTTTGTAGAAAGGCTCTGCTGTTTTTGTTGGTTGTTGAGGCGATAGAGATAATCTGGAGTGTTTCCAAGAAGGGGTCTAGAAAAGACAGTCTAATGCACAGGAACGCACACTACGATAATTTTCCCACATTTGACACAATCAAACCTGTAGTGGATGGTGACTGACATACTGTGACTAGGGATACAGTTCTAGGTCTTGATGCCAATTCAGACATTGCATGTCCAGCCCTGGGGATTGATTCTAAGGTTGGAGGGGTCATTATTGCCTCCAGTAAAAGCCTTTGCGAATCTCATGCATCACAGGCGTACTGTGTATCAAAGTGCCCAGCTTTAGACAGCATCTTAATCCACTGAGCTTTTATGGTTGATAGGCAGCCTTGTCTGATGCTGTTATTACTGAGCAAAGGACAGTTTGCCATGGATGACATGCAGTTAGAATGGTATTTTTTTCATGTAACAGATGTTTTAAGGTCTGATTTTTCCAGTCACACAAGAAGTGACAAATGCTCATTCAGCAGCCTGAAACAAATTTTAAAATTGTTACTGTTTGCCAATACATGAAGAGGAGCTGACTATACTAGTGTGGCAAAGGAAGAAACTGAGAGGTGAATTTTTGTAAAGCTGTAAAATTTTGTAAACCATTGAAGTAGTGATTATGAAATGTAATGACATTATTAAAACTGTCTGGACACAAGGATGCCCTAAAATATTCATACCACTTGTTTTGATATCCTGAAAATGGTGAAGTGGAATTGATCTATATTTATCATTTTAATTTTATTTCAAATTTGATACTATTTACATTTTAAGACCGTAGCAGGTAGATATGTAGGGTTCTGCTTGTACTCCTTCTTTTCAATGAAACAGCATAAAGCAAAGTTGTGGTTTTCTGCACCAAAATCCACCAGAATTATAACCACCTCTCTTTAAATTATTTTCATTAAAGCTTACTTTTCATTCCACACCTGAACTTAAAGATTTACCTGATAACATGAAACAGCATTTTTGTACTGAGGATTTGTTGGATACTTCAGTTTAAATGGCTCATTAAGTTGAAAGAGTAACACACAGTTTTCCCTTTCATTTAAAGGATAAAATTGTCCCACTTTCATTCAGTAGATGGGAACAGACCTTGACTGATCTAGGCTAATACCTAGGTCTGCCTTTATTAGCAGAACATATTGGCTTTATTCAGGAAAGATCAGCCATGAAATTATGGACACTCATGATCAGAATCAGGATACTGATGTAATTTATTCATGTTACACCAGCAGAATGAGCTCAAGTATTTCAGAGTTGTTCTGTGTCCTGTATTCTCCTCCCATTCACAAATAGATTTTCAAGGCAGCTACAAAACAGATACCTTTTTTTTTTTTCCCTGAGCTGTCCTTCTAATTAAACTGGCCCTTAAGGGAGGAGAAAAAAGGAAAAGTGAGAAAAATAATCTTTCTTGGTGTTCCTGTCTGCAAGGTACAACACGTTTTCAGAATTTAGGGTCTGGGAAAACCATGCTGGATTGTCTCCAGTTACTTGACTTATAGAGGGAATATCCATCCCCAAAATAGCTTTCATGGCTGTTACTTACCAATTGACACAAATTGAGAATCATTCATTTTTCATTCAATTTCTTCTTTTTTCAGGTCTCTAATTTCGTATTTCTGTTACAGCTTCCACATCTTATTCTCCACCTCCCTCACTTCCTTGCATGCAGCTATAAAAAGAAGCATTCTTCCTTCTTCAGAGCGAGAAATTCTATTCAGAACTTGAGTATGACTAATGGAAACCAATGTTTTCTGATATAACTGAGTGAAGAAAGGTTTGGAAATTATTTTCCGCATGTGTCCTTACATTTGTTTTAATGTACCATTGTGTGATTCGCAGGCAATGTTTAATTAATTCCATAGAAAAGTAAAATATTGGCTTCCTGTAGCATTCTGTTTACTAAGAATAAAAAAAAGGAGTTTACTTAGATCAAAATATTCACTTTTCACAACAACTAACAGCAAGCATGAAAGAGGAAATTATTTGGTGCATCTACAAAAAACACGGGTGTCAAGGTAGACTGCGGTGAAATTAGCCTACCTCTACGTAAGACGATTTGTTTTTAAAATCAGGTACTGGGACTGGAAATAAAACTACTTTTGTTTCATCTTTCCTGGTATATAAAATTTTTTAAACTACACCTCATCACTTTGGTGGTTACTTGATCTCGTATGACAGAGAGAGTTACTTCATCTCTCTTGTCCTGGCATTCAGAGAGGCTTGTGGACTGTAAGAGGGCACAGATTTACAGAGAAAGGAATACGTGATGGGAAGTTGAGGCCAGTCAATATAATTGAGAGAATAAAAGGTTATTGTAATCATTCACATGCTACTTAATATTTTTTAGCACCATTCTGTACTTTTATTGGATGTTAACCAGATTTTCAACATGGAGCTAGAGCAAAGAGCAGCATACATACTAGAACTTGCACTATGGGATCTCTAAAAGTCTCACATGCACTGCTGAACAGCAGCTTGTAAAGAAACAGCCAACTCGTTTTTTTCTATCACCTGACAGTTTGAAAAACCCTATATAAATAAGATTGGGAATCTTCAGTGTCAGTGAACAGCCCAAGTGCGCTCTAGGACACAGGAATGCTGCAGGCCCATTTCTGTTGATGGACAACTTTAAAAGTTATTCTGAAAGCACATGTATATAAGAAAATAAGTTCATCGAGGTAACAATCAGTTATTTTCTGAAGTGTTGCTAAAAATATAGGATGAGAGGGGGAGTGTCGTGGACTTGCACTAAATAATGGCAGAAAGAAATTTAAACTGAATTTTAGTAGATTTAGCAAGCCACTAAAATGGCTTTAAATGGCTTAAAATGGCTTAAAATGTTTTGGGACTGAATACTACAGATCTTCACAGGCCATTAAGTTAACATAAGCCATGAAGTCAAGAAGCCTACAGCAGTTTCATAACAATGACCAGACATCACTTGTATTAAGCCGTGCTTGTATTATTGCCTATTAATAGGCAATTAGTTACAGCATAATGTGACAAGTGTACTTTTAGTCCAGATCAAGCTACCAGCTTCTTTCATTTTATTTTCCTCATTACAATTGACAAAGAAATAAGAGAAGAATTACAATGCAAAGGGCAAGCTAGGCACAATTGCTGTGTCTGCTCCATGCTGGGCTGAAGTTCCTCAGTGGACTGTCTTGCATCATATAAGGTACTTGCATGCCCCCGGAGTGCCATTTATTCTTTATTCCTTTATGTAAATCGATGCAGTTGTTTGGTTTTATAGCAGCATGGTGTTAGTTTTACAGCTGATTGCAGAGTTAAAGACTGTTATGTTTAGAAATACATTATCTCAACAGAAATATTCCGGAGCTATGTCCTCAGCTAAAATACTTACATGAGGGAGAAGGTGCCTGGGAAGCCAGCCCTTTATGACAATGGGTAGGGCAGGGTCAATTTTGTTGTAGAAAAGATCCTAGCTGGGGCTATTTATGTTAGCATTCAGCTTTTGTTGAACACCTCCCTTACAAAATTGGCCTATCTCTGCATACCAATAAAGCTTCTTGTTTTTCTGTACTCCTCATTAAGAGAGAAGCAATGGATTATGCCCGTGCTTAGTATTACTGCTCTTCAGCTCCCACCTCTCCTATTAAGTATTCCCAGGCCACTAGGTCTGTGGTTAAGCAACACTACCATATATTTTCCAGGGGAAAGACTACGGCACAAATAGACTCTCAGAGAGAAAAAAAAGGTGTCCTAGTTAATGGCTAGGCTTACACACAGTGTCCTGCAGCTCCTTCCATATTCAAGGAACATCACCAGCAGCTGAAAACCTGTTTGTCTAGGGGCCTGAAAAGAATCTACAAAGCAAGTGCCTTGGCACCTTTTGGCACAGGTAGGGCTGTGAAACAATGTAAGACCAGTTCTATTCTACCAGTTCTATTCAGTGCAATCAATAGATTTGAATGCACTGAATAGAACTGGTAAAAAGCTTACAGCTGTTTTCTCAGGTGTTTGTGCAACCTGCTGATGGAACTGAATGCTAAAAATGCTCATAGAACAGGTTTAACAGCTCAGCCTATCTTGTCTGCCTCCTATATAGTAACCAGGCTCCTTTCTCAGTCACAAATAATTTTTCCTATATGTGCTTTCACAGTGACTATCCATGTACTACTTGCATGCAGTTTTGAACACACACTGTTCAGGGTCCATGGTAGGCTTAGTGAGACCAGGCAAAGCCCCACATTAATTCAGACATTTTCTTAACACCCAGACAAACGTGTCTGCAGCACATGACTGCACCAGCTCCCTTCAAGCCCTGCTGAGTTCTGCTCGACTCTGGAGTACATGGATGTCTTCTGTGGACAATCTTCATGTCACCTAAGCGTCACAAGCTACTGGGGTAGTGAAGGGGTAGAGGGGTGCTTCTCCTTTTGTGTCCCTGAGAAACTGAGAACCCTTAAAATCTTTGATGTCTTACAGGACATCAAAATAACTGCAAGAAGGCATAATAGGGAACACATGTCAAAGACACGATGTTTTCTGGTTGTAGAAAGTATTGGGAAAACAATGTGAAAATGGAAGAGTGCATTTGAACCAAACATTACAAAAATTATAAACAGAATTTTCTTATACTTACCAAAATTATGTTTTAAAGTTATGTCTATATAGTCTACCAAGTAATAGACAAAAATATGCAGTTAATGTGACCAATAAAAAAATAAAGCCTTTCTCCATCCCCTTCATTCAAGGGTAGTAATTCTTTAAATAATTTTTGAAAAATGTTGAAGATCATTTGTGAGAAGTAAGGAGAGAACAAGGTGAAGAGCAGTTATTTCCTTTCTCTATACACATTGCCGTGGAAAGAACTGAGCTCAAAAATTTCCGGATTAATTTTCCCTGTGATGGAAAGAGTCTGTATGTGTTTGACATTCCTCCTGAGCCAGCTCTCCCAGTAGGACAGTCCTTTGTAGAGCAGGGCATAGGAGCAGCTGCTTCTGCTACAGTGGCATCCAGGACAGTGAATGCACTCATGAAAAATGTCTGTTGTGGAAAGTCCTTTGTTTTCTTCAGACAACATACAGTTTTGCAGCTTAACTATGCAGCCTGTAGGTATATGTCTCTTTGTAGAGTCATCTACTTAACAAAATTGAAGCTTAAGACTCCCTAAATTTCAGCTTATCAATGCACCAAATGCATGGGGGTTTTGTGCTTATAAGCAGCAAAGTGGTCTGTGAAGAGTAGAAGAGCAGGTAAGCTCACATGACACACTTCCTGATGTGAACAGTAACCGAGAAGCTGTCATAAGTAAACAGTGGCAAGTTCTGTTTATCCATGATTGCTCTTGTCCCCTGTCACACTACTGACTTCATAATGGAGACCGACTGTATTCAAAAAATGTTTAAAAAAAAAGAAAAATGTTGAAACTATCACACTAGGTGAATGACAGTACACAGAGTTATACACATACAAAAGCAGTTTATTCAAAATTTCTCTCCTTTCAGTTTGGAGGCCCCATGGCACTGATGAGAACTCTGTGCAGTTGCATACATTGTACTTCACTGACTGGGATTTTCTGTGTCTATGTTATTAATGATAAGTAGTTGGTAAATGTTTAAATCACGGCACATGGAGATAATACAGAACAGTACTCTCTGTGGTGTTATAAATCTCTAAAACTGATTCTTAAACTAGTTGTGATATAGTTTAGGGTTGCTTGTTCAGGCTTAATTTGACTTATCAGCTATGATACCATTTGTATTTGAAGAGAAACAGCTGCATTTTCAGCTACTAAAACTGACTTGAGCACTTTACATAAGAGACCAGTTGAATCAACACAGATACAGTCTCTTTCATATTCATTAACTGTCCTAGCTGAAAAATGTTCCAAAGCAAATAAATGAAGCAAACCCAAGCAATAATAGAAGTATAACATTTCAGTGAATGGAAAATTTTCTGTTTCTGAAACCAGCGAGACCCTTCCCCACCCAAGTGACAGAAAACCTTTTATCCCGTCATGCAAGTGACTAATGGGCTCCTAAAGGTCTTCTAAAGAACAACACTACTCCTTGTGTCTTAAACTTACATACCACTACCCCTCAGAGAGGGCAATAAAAATCCAGGCCAAGAAGAGGCATTTTTTCCTGCTGCTGTTTTGGTTTTTTGCCCACTGGAAAGTGGAAGCCACCAAGCTGGAGTCTCATTTATGCCTGCGGTGGACTAGTCCACTCCCCCACTACTGGGGGCCATACATCCCAGGAGATGATTTGCAGGATCTCATGCAGAACTGCAGCTGTGGAAGACAAAAAGGGACTGGACTTTTTATGTTTAGGAGGCTGGTAGTGTGACCACCCTGGAGAATCCAATGTGCTTTTTTTTTACAAGCAAGAGACCTGTCGCAAGCTTAAATTACAAAATAATTAATCAATTAATTTTACTGTTGTCCTCAGCCTAATGCACATTAGCCAAAACTAACTATGATGTCAAAACGAGAAGTTAAATTTGAAATTATGCCTGGGCACATGCTTGGAAATCACACCGTTGTCTACCAAGAGAAATGAAGGCACTTGGAAAGTGCTGAGGAAAGAATTCCTCTTTATTATTGTACTTCAATCTCATTATTAGTAGTTCTGCCTGTGCTGAAGGGAGATGAGGGAGATGAATAGCCTCTGAACAGCAGAGGTCCCTGGGCAAAGCCCTCCATGGAGCTAGCCAACAGCTTCTCAAAGCTTTACATGTGTTACTGACATCCAGCTCAAGCAACCTGAATCCATCTTTCCATAAAACATGCCGGAGTAATGCAGACTTCCATAGGCCTTTTCCAAGCCTGGACAATGCTTCAGTACTGCCATCTGCATCAGTGCACCTGACCATAAGACAGAACCCAAACAAAGTGGATGAGGAACACTTTTGTTTTCCTTCTAAAGACACATTTCAATAAACTGAACACAACAGACACGCTGCCAAAGCTCCTTCCTACAAACAGCTTCAGAGAATAAACACAGACAGCTCCCAAAGGAATTAAAATTTTCAGAAATATTTTTATACATTTCATTTTGCAGAACAGAAATCCTAAACCGGATGGCAGGATGGTGCCCCAAACGGCAGGTGTGTTGGCAGGTTGGAGACCTCAGAGAGTGTAGTTTTCACTTCCACTCACAGGGCCCAACAGGGGCCAAATGATGTCTTTACTGAGAATTTTAATTCAGTATTCTCATTTTAATGAGGCACAGGGGAAAAACCTGAGATGATATGTTCAGTTTACAATGCAAGATTCAATAGAGGATAGGTATTTAGCCTTTAAACTCATATAAACAGTGGAAAACAGCATGTAAATAACACTGATTAGCTGGAAATCCAGGATTTCTGATAAAGAAAAATAAACAGTGATTCTGCATATATTGTTTCTGTTTCACATAATACACAGCAGAGCATTATAAAGGAAATTGGAATAATCAATTGTACCTTTGTTTATACAAGCAATGTGAGACAGAAATCTACTTTCCATTATGACACTCCACTTGTATGACGTGGCTTGTGAGCCATTGAGAATCTTGTGAGATACTAAGTCAGGCAGAAACTGTTTTCTAGTAACATCTGTGGCAGTTACTAAATGGAAATTAAACAGAGGTGAATTTGAGTGCTCAGGTAATTGGGAAACACACAACAGTTACAATAACTGGATTTGAACTGAAAAGGAATGCTCCTCATCTTTTGACTAAAGTATTTTTGAATTTCTCTTACTACGTAACTACAGAGCAAGCATAATGAGGCCCAGCGAAGAGAAATTCCAATAGCTTACTGCACAACTATTTCTCTTTTCTGCTAACTTCCAGAACAAGAGAAGTGACATCTGTCCTGGGTTGCAGTATATTCTATCACCATCTTCATGAGCTGTGAAACCAGGTGGGGCAGTGTTTCCTTGCCTCCTCCCTCCGGACTATCTTCTGTTAATGGGCCCATCAGTGCCTCACTACCCCATTGTGAGATGCTCCGCCTGGGAGGAGGCACTGAACATTTCCCGCCTGGATATAACCAGAGGTTTTTCAGGCACAAGGTAGCTTTCTCCGCTGGACTTCCAGAGGACGAGAAGCTGCATCACTGGACCATTAAGCAAAGACCAGACCCTTTTCCACAGGACCACTGTTTCACCAGAACTATCGCACCCACCCTGCTCACCGGGAGCCACCAGCNATATATATTAGTAAAGAACTGTTATTCCTATTTCTCACATCCTTGCCTGAAAGCCCCTTAATTTCAAAATTATAATAATCCAGAGGGAAGGGGGTTGCATTTTCCATTTCAAAGGGGGTTTCTGCCTCCCTTAAACAGATGCCTGTCTTTCAAACTGAGACAACATCTCACTCCATTCCTGACAGATCTGAGATGACACAAGTCATCATCTCAGCAGTGAATTCATCATGGGCAGTTGAGAAATCCAGCTACCTAAAAAGCCAGTATTCAGTAATGAGACAAATCCGCTCTGAGCAAAAGGGTGCGGGACAGGAACAAAATATAAATGTCTGTAAAGAAAAGACTGCAAGAAAATAATTTTGTGCTGTGGCACTTAGAGTCACCATGATAAGAAATGGATCCTCAGGGACACCGATGTCCCTAGGAGTCAGTACAGCAGGCAGAACAGCAATGATTACCAAAGTGGCTCTCCCTTGTCAGCTGACCAGCAAAGGATGTCCCTTCATCACTTCTTGATCACCTGTCAGAACGTTATCATGAATGCATTCCAGAGACTCCACAGATTGCTTGTGTCCTTTTGGGCTGTCTCTCCAGCAGTTACCAGCGTGGCTGAAGGCCTCCGTGAAGACCAGGACCTGTGAATGTGAGGCTTCTTGCAGGAGTCTCTGAAGGCCTTGTCTACTTACACTTCCTGATTAGGTGATCTGCAGCAGATACCCATCACAACACAGCTGGTATGCTGGTGTGCTCACTAACCATCAATCACAAGCTCTCAGCTGGCTCACTGCCCTTGCGCTGCCCATCTGCCAAGGCAGACCTCCACTCTTTCCCACCACTCCCTCACAGGGGCTTAAACTCCTTATCATCTTCTTCCTGGCTTGTCCTTCTAAAAAGGAGGACATGTATTCATCCATGGCGATGATCCTGTCAAGTGGGCTGTGCCACCACATCTCCATGATTCCAGTAAAACCGTAAACCTGCAGAGGCAGACAGACCTCTAATTCCACCTACGAGTCCTCCAGACTGTGGAGGGGCAGACGCTTCTGACAGGCAGTCAGTCATGCTGGTTTCCTATGAAGGATGTGATAGCTTTGCCTTGCTATGGTGTTTAGTCTGAACAGGATGCTATGCTGTTTAGACTGAAAGCCCTAACATGTAAAGGCCTTGCTGATACAACACAGGCTGTACAGTCATTTAAATCAGATTATTCACATTTTCCATTTCAGTAATGGAATATTACCACAGACCTCTCTAGCAAACAGAAGTATATATGCATACACCTATAAAAACAAAAAATCACACTCTAGCAAGAAATGCTAGTTCATAATAATGACAGGCAGCACACTAACAAAGAGCTAAGTTAGCTGCCTCTAGTAAGACTCAGTACATCTGCCTGAACAATAAATTACTGTTCCTTTAGTGGGTGTTTGTGAGAAATGCAATGGCATTTACTCCCCACACGTAACGATTTTGGGCATTTGTTGTGGTTTCATGTTATGAGAACGGCTGCTCTGAAATAACCAACTGAATTATTTTACAAATCCTGAATGAAACTAATGGCGCATACAATAAATAAATCTCCTTTTGTATTTGTACGGGGAATCATTTAATTTGGTTTGTTCTTTTACTTTCCTCAGGATGGCTGAACACCTGTGTACCTATAGAAACTAGTGAAAGAATTCCTTATTTTGCTTTGCTTACACATGCAGCTTTTGCTTTATCTACTAGACTTTTTCTCAATCCATGAGCTTTCCCACTTCTACCTTTCCAATTCTATCCCCCATTAGATGGCAGGGGAGGGAGGAAATGCCCGTGTGGGGCTCAGGTCTCTGCTGGAGTTGAAGCATGGCAGAATCATTCTCTGTAAAGGGTATTCCCTCCCCTGATCCAGCAGGGGCTGATATATCTGAACACAGTTAAGGTAACATGGTCATTAAGTTGCCTGACTCCACCTTCAATTCAGGCTTATTGACACGTGGAGCCTGGTGATGCAATTGCTTTGCACCTACACCTATTTTCTTTGGCAGCTTTCCAGTACACACCAGAAAAGATAATAATCCAGCTACTAAAATAGGTCTCTAAAAGAGGCACAGAACAATTACAGAAGGGTCACAAAAGACAGAATGATAAGACAGAAATGGGGAGACATCAGGCTGGTGTTCAGTCACTAGTGGGATTCCATAGGGCTCCATCTTCAGCCCAGTTCTCCTTAACATCCTCATAAATGACTCGGACGCAGGACTCGAAGGAATGCTGAGTAAGTTTGGCAGCGACACCAAATTGGAAGGAGCTGTTGACGCCCTTGAGGGCAGGGAGGCCCTTAAGAGACGCCTCAACAAATTAAGGAAAGGGCAATCACCTTTGAATTTTAACAAGAGAAAGTGTCAGATTCTGGCCCTGGGATAGGGTAACCCTGGGTGTACAGACAGACTGGGGAATGAGATTCTGGGCCTGGGTGTCCTGGTCAGTGACAAGTTGAACATGAGTCAGCAGTGCCCTGGCAGCCAGGAGGGCCAACACTGTCCTGGGGGCATCAGGCACAGCATCGCCAGCCGGGTAAGGGAGGGGATTGTCCCACTCTGCTCTGCACTGGAGCGGCCTCACCTCGAGTGCTGGGGGCACTTTTAGGTGCCACAATGTAGGAAAGACATTACACCTTCAGAGAGTGTCCAAAGGAGGCCAATGAGGATAGTGAAGGGCCTTGAGGGGAAGCCATGTGAGAAGTGGCTGAGGTCACTTGGTCTGTTCAGCCTGAAGAAGACGAGTCTGAGGACAGACCTCCTTGCAGTCTGCAGCTTACTCACAAGGGGAGACATTGATGTCTTCACTCTCATGACCAGCGACAGGACCTGAAAAAATGGCATGAAACTGAATCAGGGGAGGTTTGGGTTGGATATCAGGAAAAAGTTCTTAACACAAAGGGTGGTTGGGCACTGGAACAGCTCCCCAGGGCAGTGGTCACAGCACCAGCCTGACAGAGTTCAAGAAGCATTTGAACAATACTCTCAGGCACATGGTGTGACTCTTGGTCCTGTGCAGGGTCAGGAGTTGGACTTTAACGATCCTGAAGTGCCACTTCCAACTCAGCAAATTCCATGATTTGGTGATTCTATGATTCTATGACTATTTCTGTTGTATCTCCAGAATGTGAGGAGCAGCTTTTCATTAATTTCACTAGCCATCTGCACTACCTTCAAAAAGTAGAAAAAGAAAAAATCCTGTAAATTGCAGTTTTGCTCAGGAAGAGTATTTATTACAGAAACTAGAACTCAGGAGGTTTAAATATTCATGGTTTAAAACAACAACATATGCTGCTGTTCTATCTAGCCTAACACATCTTGTGAATACAACCCATATCTTGCTAGGGCTCTGTAGGTCTTAGTGGTTCTTAGAAACTTCAGCAAATCTGTTAACTGCCTACCAAATCTAACAAATAAGAAATCTGGAGAATAAGAAATTATCTAATGAAATAGAAAAAAAAATCCTTTTATTTTCTGCATTCCACTTCCACTTTAGGGACATAGAAAACTTCCCCCTTCTACGGAAAGTTATCCAACATTTTCGTATTGAAAATGAAATTATAATTGGACTGAAGACATGGCTGCCCATTTCAGGAAACACTTTAGTAACATTTTTATTTTTATGGCCAGTAAATATCTTGATGAAACCACCATAAAGTTGGTAAAAAGAAAGGAGAAATATCAAAAGACTCTTAATTTGTAGTTTGCACAAAATGGAAACCTTCATCATCTCTACTTCTAGCTGAGTACAAATGGACATGTTGAAAGTGGGTGCATTAGTTGTACCACCTCTTGAAAATTTATGTCAAGAAAACAAAAAATGATACTCAGATTGCTGTGGTTGTCAAAGAAAGTAAGAAGAGAAGCACAAAATATGCTATTATGTTCACTCATTATTAGTCTCATTATCTGAATGTTCTTCTACATATCTTTAGTTTTCCATGACCATCACCAAATGAGACTAGCTACACTCAGCTAATGCAAGGACTATTTGGTCCTGAAATAACACAGTAGGAAAGATCTAGACAGGAAAAGCTATATTTGCAAGAGGAAATATAATATATAAGAATTCTAGAAAATAAGAGATCATCAGTATGGTATCAGTAAGCTAAAGGACTCTGTCCCCACATTGCTGATACCAGCTCTAATGTAACACCAGTCTGCAGGACAGTAAAAGGCAGCACATCTGGCACAGTTCAAACCGTAAAATACGTCTAGTAACTTGGAGTCCCTATATTTGGCATATTAAGATTACTGCGTTACTACTTTCTAGAAAGCTGAAGTTATTAAATTCTTAAGAGTTTTTTTCTCTCATGCAAGTGTTTGGTTCTCATGGGTATACAAAGAGGGGAAAGGGCTCAAAGACAAATTATTCAATCAAAAGCATGGAGCATAGGATTAGGATTCCCTAAATCCTATATTCTCTGTATCAGGTTCATTTCTTTTCATGGGAAATGTAACAAAGGTTTCTCCCTCGTTCTTTCATTGCCTTTCCCTCCTTGTCTGCTAATCTGATCCTTGATTTACAGCAGTGAAAATCTTTGAGGAGACTGTGTGAATTGGTCTTTCTGCCTCAAATTTTGGTGCTTACAGAAGTCCCAGTACAGACACCTAAAAATCATCCTGTCCAGAAGTCACAAATTCTTCTTTGGAGAATTCAATTATTCCATTTTGGTCTGAATAGGAATGGGAAGAAAATCAACAAGTAAGTGTAATTGACAATGCTTGATAAAACTGACTACATAATCAGCTTAATTCTATATACACGTAGAAAAAGAGGTCAGAGAATTGAAAATTACCTTCTGAAAACATGTTCTGGAACAACACAAAGCAATCTGCAGAAAATCTATTTTGAATTTGTGGTCCTGTCCAGTGACCAATGGCATGTTAAATTCTCACAAGTATATCCCCAAGACATGCTGCCTGCTGGATATGGCAGACCCTATGTGCTGACACTATTTTCTTTACAGGAAGTTCATTCACAGAATAAAAGTGATATGGCTGACAAGATGGAAATCTTTGTCTCTTCATAATATTCCATCTCACAGAAAGGCAAGTAGGTTTTTTCCTGATTATTTTTGGCAGAGGGAAGAATCCCACTGCCTTTATCTCCAGCACAGTATCTGGAACAGGACTACAGCGTAAAACTTCAGGGTAGCGTTGCAAAAAACATGGTTATCCCAGTGCACTTTCAGTATTTTCTATAAAAGTAACTAATTTTTTCAGGTCCTATCATCATCAGGTGTTTTCATAAACTGGGCTCCTGTACACTTCTCTGATCTCTTAATTGCTTTCTATAGTCCCTGAGTACTGAAGTCCTTTCTGTTTTCTTCTCTAATCTTTCCAAAGAATCTGTAGACTTATACTTATTATTGTCAGAAAGGCATGAGAATGTGTTTCTCCTCTTCTGCCCGCTCTCTGAATGTTTCCTTTGTACTCTGAAACAGTCAGGATTTTTTTATATCCAGCTGAAATTTCTGCTTCACTGAAACCTTGAAAACAGGTCAAATACTTGTAAGAAATTCGTGTATGTGTCTGTACCATTGAAAAAACCTTTTCTTTTAGCAAATATACAGGCAAAAATTTTAGCACATTATTGATGATATCTGGTAACCAGTGAACACAGAATGACATGAACACAGTGAGACATGACCAATATTTATTGTGGATAAACTTCTGTGCTTAGCCTAGGCAATTATAGTTTGTACAACAAATTCTCTTCTTTCCTCATTTGTCCATTTGTTGGGATCCAATGATGTAGAGAAGCTGGACAAGGCTTCATCCTACTTTGAACATGATTACCTAGGAGAGATTGCCGTTAACCATATTGTCCTTTCAGTGAGCTCATCACAAGGCTTCCAGCATCACTTGTGACTGTTTGACTAACTAACCTGGAAAGAGTTTAAAGAGACAAAAGCCCACAAGTTATAACCTGGATGCAACTTTCTCACATGTAGTCACACAGATCTGACAGTGCAAATTTACCTGTGTGGCTTTCCCGGGGCAGAACAGTCTTTCTGAGGGCTAGTTAAACAGCCCATGTCCCTCTGTAGTCCTATGCCAGAGTACTGAAGACTCATAGCATCGCAGGAAGACCTCTGATTACTAGCAGAGCAATAAACCATCTATTTGTCTGTACATGAAAATTATTGATTTGTTAAGTGGTACTTGAAGGTAAAATCAGGTAATGTTTCAAGAACATACGAATCTTCAGATTCATGCCACTGTAAATAACTATGCTTACCATACCAGGGCAACTGTTTTTCTCTTTGGGAAATTATGTGACAACCTGCCACTGAGTCTGGATTTAATCCTTTAGTCTGGACTATTGCAATGGAAAACAGTATCCCCTACCAGCAGATGTCTGAATTTAGGCACCATTTGCAGTGAACCACACTATGGAAATTTTGGTAATCTTCCACTTCAGTAAACATACTTCTGTCTTCAAACCTGCTGTGGAGATCAGTAACTCTTGGATTAGGACTGCTTTGTATGCCTACTTTTACAACAGAAAAAAGGACCACAAACTGCTATCTGTTCAAATGCCTGCAGCCATTGAATGATCTCCTAAATGGCAATCAAAATAAAAAACCAGATATCAGACTCTGATGATAATTTGATCTCCTCATGAACAAAAACAAGGCGATTTCTCAGGTAATAACAGCCATGTAACTGTGCTAACACAGAGCAGAGATCTGGTCAGAGCAGTGATGTCATATTGCAAGCTGTTTGTCAAGCCAGACAGTGTTCAGCTGAGTGGGGGCTTGGTGCACTGACACTGTTGGCACTGCAGACTTCCTACTTCCTTACACATTTTACACTTTCTACCTGCATATTGCAGAAGGTGAACCAAATCTTGGAGTTCTTAGAAAAATTTCTGCTGCACAGAGAAGCAGAAGAATACTCAGAGACCTATTATTTCATTAAAATCAGCAAGTAGAGATGTTTGCTTACACGTTTTTGAAAGAAAACGCAAAGCCATCACCAGAATCTGCCGGAAGCTACATTCAGAATTTTGAACAGCCTATCATGGAGGTGATATTGTGATGTACAGTTTCATATGGATTTGCTGGACGAAAATTCAAAGGCATAATAAGTAGAAAGAAGCAAAATTCTGTTCAGCCACATTTTTCAAGTTATCAGTAATTACACTATAAGGATCCTTTTAGAAGACAAGTGCCTCCAGCTGGCATATCCAGTTATTTTTTTGTCCTCATCTGAAATTTATAGTCCTTAGTTACCTCAATGAATGAGAAGGAGAACTCAGAAAGAATATAAACGAACATGTATGGATTTCAAAAATTATGCCTATTGATAAACCTTTAAAGTTTCACGAATACTTGAGAGGTATGACAAGAGAGGAAAACCTGAATATTTTATCCTTGAAGTTCTTAAACTAGAAGATTTTGCAATGCGTAGCCCAATTATTCTAAACTGTAAGGTTAATTCTTTTTTAAAATAGTATTGCTATTTGGGACTTGCTTATCCTTTTCAACTTAATCTTTATACTCTCAGACTCTGTTTATTCTGCGAAGGCCAGAACTCCCATACCAACAATGAAGATGTCATCTATTGTCATGAAGTAAATCAGCAGTTTCAGGCTTCTGGATCTTGGCAACAAGGCTAATCAATCATAGTAATCCAAGGGAAAATAATGCAAGGGCAAAAATGTTTGAAAAAATAGCGCTTTCAATGAAAAAAATATAAAAATACAGAAGTCAGTGCCCTCCCATGAGAACTTCAGAACTTCTCAGTGGTGTTATTTTATGGGGAAGCTTTAAAAAGCAATGTTAGATCTATCTCTACCATGAAATTAATTTGACATTATGAATCTTACAGATTGCTTGACCTATCCATTTTGAAAGATCTCATCAAAAGAAAAGCTTTTAAAGGCTTTGCGTTTAGCATAGCATGGTACTCCCTTTGGATAGCTAACAATGAGCTTGACCAGAATGCTGGAGTTTGAATACTACGTATTGTCCTTTGCATCTAAGGCTAAAACCTCTTTTATGTTTCCAAGTAAAGCTGCTACAGAATTCAGCTTTTCACGCAAGTGGCGTATTCTTAACTCCTCTTCATTTTTCAGTGCGAGTCCCTGTACTCAGTTTACCCGTAAATCTGTGCCCCAAGAAGGACTGATTGACCAAGAAAAGAAGTAAGTCTCAGCTGTCAAACACTAAAGTCCTACTCAGTGGAGTTTCTGGGTCTAGAGAGGGTTAAAGTCAGAAGAGCAATAGTTTGGAATTAGTGACGGTTGCAGAAGGAGAACTGTGAAACATTTTGGGGCGAATTACAGCTTACTCACAGCTTCTGCTGTGCAGCAGTGATGCAGGTGAGTTAATATCACAGCCGCACAACTTCCTGTGAGATCTGATGTCTCACAGCTGCACTACACCACAGTATACCCAGCACCAGATCTCATGCAGGGAATGAAATTAAGTTACGTGTCTGTCACTAGTCAGAACTATATGCGCATCCTCTTACACTGCTTCAATTCCAATTTTTGAATGTGATTACTTCACTTGAAATTAAAGGAGATGAGAATCATAACTCACCTTTGTCAAAATCAGTCTCACCCACACAGAGGAACATGATCAGAGGAATGGAGCACCTCTCTTAGGAGGAGAGACTTGGGATTCTGCAGCTTGGAAAAGAGAAGACTTCAGAGTAACCTAATTGCATCCTTTCAGTACCTAAAGAGAACCTACAACAAAGATGGAGAGAAGACTATTTGCAAGAGTATGTAGTGACAGGACAAGGGTGAATGGCTTCAAACTCCAAGAGGATGAGTTAAGATTACATATTAGGAAGAAATTCTTGACTGTGAGGGTGGTGAGGCACTGGAACAGGTTTCCCAGAGAAGCTGTGGATGCCACATCCCTGGCAGTGTTCAACGCCAGGCTGGATGGAGCTCTGAGCAACCTGATCTAGTGGAAGGTGGCCCTGCCCATGGCACAGGGGTTGGAACAAAATTATCTCTAAGTTCACTTCCAACCCAAGACATTCTTTGATTCTATGACAACACACAGGAGAAGCAAGACTCAGAAGAACTCCTAGAGCAACCTCTCTTGAATCACAGAGTGGTGGCCACAGTGCAGGATAGTAGGCATTTAGTTCAGAAAAACGTATGGAAAATCCAATTCTTTCACCTTTGGTACATGTTATTGATCAAAACCTTTCATCAACCATTCAGATTACACCATTCAGAGATCACACACAGAGAACCAGCACATGGTGTTCATAAATAGTTTACCTCACCCTTGCTTTCTGAACTTGTGAGCCTTGTAACTTCTACTATTGTTGTAACAATGTCCTACAGCCAGAGGGAGGAAGACGGGAGTACACTTTTGCTGCTCTAGAAGAATCATCAAACAACTGATCTCCCAGCAGCGTATATGCCAGACAGTGCTGGTGCAACAGGGCAGTGTAGACTGCAGGGTCCAGATGCAGTGGGCTACCAGTCTCCCCAGCCTGCTGAGCATCTCTGTTGGAGGAAGAAATACTGGTAACACAAAACAACCAAAAATCTTGCAGAAGGCTGAAGAAAACTTGAACTGATGTTTCCTAATAAACAGAAGAATAAATTCTTTAAAACCTCCTGACAAACACATCAATGAATGATAGCCAGATAGGAACTCAAAGACATTTTCAGAAATAAAATGCTAGTTGTTCTCTTGTGATTTAGGGATTTTGTGTGGGACTACACTCCATTACATTGCCTTCTAGACTCTGTTTTGCTGTGAAACAAAAATACACTTCAGTAAAGACCACAGCACAATCTAGTGTACAAGTCAGCACTAAAATTGTGGGCTTGGCTGATAAATTTACATGAAAGAAATTAATATTCAAAAATATTTCTGTTTCAAGATATTGTCCACATCAAAACAGCATCATACATCTTGAGGAAAGAACAGTACTTCAGTCTTTTGACCACAACAGAATAATTTAAATTATTTTCACATTTTTTCCTAAAGCATTCTTGAAATTCAAAAGCTGGGTCTTGAAACTAGACTATATTATGTATATACTTACCTAGCTTCTCTTTGCAGGCCTTTCTTCTTGGCAGGGTTGGTATTGAGGGACATTTCCCATATGGTTGATTAACACTGTATTTTCTCTATTAGGCTGGTATAACATACAGCAAATTTCCTAGAGAGTCCAGTAAAAATTTTGCAGAGGAAGTAAGACTGTTGTTCACCTAGGAACTTTCTATTAAATTTTAGAAAATAAAAGGAATTCTACATCCTTTTCCATTAAAGCAAAAAACCTCTTAGACCTGGGTTTCTCGCTTCCGCTCTCGCCTTAGATCACAAATAACTTGCTCACAGCTGTCTCAGTTTATGATGAGGCACACATCTGCAAGTGGTCTTTGCATCTCCTCTGTTTCTCTCAGAAAACACAGCTCCTATGATGCCTAATACTAAATCTAAAATCATAGCTAGAAATCTACAGGCACACCAGAAAGCAGGTTCTTTGCTGCAATGATGTGAGTAGAAAGAGAGTAGCAGCAGAATGAAATTTCAACTGAGGTACTGTAGGCAAATATGAATATTAGCACGGAAGTAATTCCTGTTGTTCTTGATAAACATTAGCATGTCTGATTGATCGCACATTTTAAACACAAGTCTCTATGTTAAGTACACAATTCTAGTGGAAGCTAGCCATTTTCACCTAAAGAAGATTTAAACTGAGCTCTTGGCCCTAGACATTCCTCTTTGACAAGGCTATGACAGTTTTGTGGCAAAGCTGTGAGAGCAAATGGCAAGTGTCAGTACTCTAAATTTCACAATATCATTGCACAATTTCCTAAGGTGTACTATATATGTAACAATAAAATCATGGAACTTGCATTTGTAAATAAGAAAGATATCACACTCACTGATTATTTGTGTTTGTGTATAAATTTCTAACACTGAAAAGATATACACGCACCTCAATTAGATGTCACAACCGTAATCCTACCCTTGCTTCTAATACATCTAGAAAATCCTAGAAATCTAAGACAAAGGAGGAAAATTTTCTATGGAAATCACTATTAATATAAACACTTCCGAGGTCAGTTCTGTTCTGCTGAATTCAACTGGAACATTATACCACAGCTATCTCTCATCTTGACCAACATCTCAAAACCTGATATACATAATTTTTCAATAATTGAAAAACAGATAATGATGCTCTTGGCATTGATTTTTTTTTCTATAAGCACCAACTTTTTTTCCTGATAACTGTATTAACTAAAAATGGGTAAGATTAAGAGACATTTATTCTAGACTTAAATTTCTGGCTTTTGGGCCTTCAGCTACATTCATGAATTACCTTCATTTCCCAACCTTAATTCCTTGGATCTATGTGTGGAGAGCAGTCAATCGTTTCCTACACAGCAGAAAGTTAGTGAAGTCTGTTGATGTCCAAATCTAGGGCTGTGAGCAAAAATGCAGCCCAGAAAATCCTAGATGATCTGTGCTCACATTTCACTTTCACTCTTTGTAAGCAGAGATAGCTACAGAGATTCTGGGTTGTGCCCGTCTCTGTTTCTGCTCTTTTTTTTTCAGTGGTAAAACAGAGGGTCCATGATATAGGACAAACAATAGAGAAGAACTTCTTCCATGAGCAAATCTCAATGTGACCATTTTCAGTCATTCTTCATCCAGCATTTGAAATAAATTCCATCCTCCCAAATTGAAGGCCCCTTTCCCACTTAAATCGACAGACTTTGGATATTAAGGAGGCACAAACTCATTAGGTGTCCTACCTTCACTTTATTATTTATCTCACTTATTTTTAGTACTACTTTTTCATCCATCTGAAATGTACGAAATGCAGATCTTTGAAAAGACAAGTGATGCGCGCTGATCAGGTGGCAAAAGGAGGGAAACCAGTCATAGGGAATAATAGGGGAGGAACAAGGGGTACAACAACCAATAAAATGCAACTAGGGGAGAGTACAATAAATTGACATGAACTGGGATGAATGGGGCATTGAATAATGGAGAACTTTCCAGAAGACATACATATTCAACAAGGGAACTGAATATTCATAAACTAATTCTAAAAGAACAGGGAGGTGGAAACTTGTGATTGACAACTTGGCTAAAAGATGGGGAATAGGGCCTATGCCCTAACCCACCATCAGGCAGTGGTCTCCTTATTATCACAGTCTTTAGCAGCTTCCACTGCTGTCACCACCGCCACAGACAGGAACAGGGAAGTAGGATGGCTTTCATAGCTAAATACACTAACTAATGTGATAATATTTAAAAGCTCATTTGCAAAGAGACTTCCAAAAGCTTAACTTCTCTGGAAGATGGCAGCACATGTGCCAAAACAAATGGAGAGAACAAGATGATAGTGTTTTTCATTCCTAAGCTTCTTCCACAGTTTTGTGCAGCTTTTTATCCACTTCTATATTTTCAGAAGTCTGTTTCTACTCCTCCACTTTATAGTATCTGTCTCTATAGTATCTTATAAGCTGGTCCCACAAGAGTTATTTTTCCAGAACTGCCTAAATCTCCACAGTTCCTCAAATCCTGACACCAAATCCAATTTCACGTACTATAGAAATGAAGCATCTCGCAGGTAGATGTCACAAAGTGTGACGCTGCATGTTAGCAAGACATGAAACACAAGCAGCTTTTGAATTTGCCCCAAGGCTTCTCACTTTCCCTCTCTTGTTCCTTCTTCTTGTCATGCAGTAAACTTTGGCTCAGCAAAGCACCAAAACTTGCCATTGGCTTTAAGACGTGGTTGTAACCCTCACCCAAGTGGCCTCCTCCCCACCACAAACACGCGTGTGTGGGAGCACACAGCAAGACATGTTTTGCTGAACTGGGACCTTGCACTGTAAGTTTTCTGGGGAGGTACCACTCTTTCCACGCATTTGCAAAGTACGTGGCACCAAGCCTTAAGACTGTATGGACACTTGAAGGTGCTCCTCAGCAAACAACAATCACAGTGATGGCAGCTACCAAACTTGATAGTTTGGCTGCCACACAGAACTAATGTCTTTACACATCGAAGAGATTTGTTGGGAAGTCATAAAGACTAATACAACACATTTAAATATATATTGCTATATGGTAGAGAGAAGGTCTCCTGAAGCCAGGCATGTTCCCAGCAACAGAGGTGCTGTAGTCCCAGCTCATTCCAAGCATCTGGAACTTCATGTCTAGGGAGTAAGAGACATTGCAACCTGGAGCACATCATTGGATTCAAAAATTTGCCTCCAAGGAAATGCAAGAGTCACATTTTCAAGGTGAACAACACCTTGCCAATTGCTTGAAAACACCTGGATGACCTACCAAGCGTCTAGAGTCTTCTGTAGAGAAGGATAGGTGAGTCCAACAGAGACGGAGGGTTTACTTCGCTGATTGATAGACTCCTTATCATTGTGACCTTCTGCAGAGGTTACAAAAGTAAGTAGAACTGAGATGGTCAAAGCTAGCTGTCAGTAAAATTCGCCTAATGAGGGAAGAATTCCTGAATTATGTGTCAATGTACCCTTGTTAGTTTCCACTAAGCTGATGGATTTGTGTGTGCTTGACACTGTGAGCAAAAGCTAAGGTTTGTTTTTTAAGACTGTCATTACACATATTTGAGGCAGCATGGTCCACATGTTTCCCATCCTAGGTACAAATACATAGATGGTACCAGATGTTGTCCATTGGACAGAAAGAAGCTAAGCTCCAAGTTGACAGCTGTAGCTGATGAGGTCATCAATACAGTTTAGAGATGGAAAGAGTTCAGTGGAAAAAAACATGCCACTTTTTCTTTTTCTCTTGTTTGAAGTCACTGAGCTTCAGGGTTCAGGGGAATTGTTGCTTTGACTTTATTCTTCTGTAGACGGGTGGCTGCCTGCCAGTGGCAGCTGCATATGGGATCATTTGCATTGCATGAGGAGTCTCTTGTTTAAAGAGAAGCTCTTCCTTCCCTTAGATCATCTGCTTCTTTAGAGTCAGGGCCACTGTTTCACACAGATTGCATCCTTCCTTTAATCTTTTCTCTCTGCTTACTCTGTACTCGTTAACAAGTATCCAAAGCCAGGTTTAGCAGACTCATCTGGGATGGCTGAAAAAGGCCGTCAATGGACAAAGAAGGAATTATTTGATATTCCTGTGGTTACATACTTCTATGAGAGGATTTTTGCAGTGGACATATGCTCTCTTACATCACCATGCTACAAGCAGGAGTCTAAAAAACTGTTATTTACTGCATGCAGAATGGATATTTAACCTGTCTTGGGAACAGTGTTCTGTGTTTTCACCTCATGTAGACAGTGGGGTACCCCTCCCAGAGCCCCACATCAAACAACTGAGTGCCTTTCATCTCCGGGAGCAATGCAACTCATTTCTTTTGCACCTGACAAATCAGGGACAATCAACTATTTTAATGGGTTTTGTGGGGGAAGTAAAGAGTGAGGGAGAGAGAAAAAAGTTCCCCTAGAATGATATTATAAAAGCTGTGACTAACATATTAGCAATTTGGCTTCATACCCTGCACACAGGAGAGTGCCTAAAAGTAAAATAAGATTAAGTGACTGTGATATAGCTCAGGCGCTCAAGTGCAAACTTGCTGGATGATTGCCTTTTCAGATCTAAGGCATACACTGTAAACACTCCTTTCCATACTTAGGCTACAAGTTGTCTTTTTATCCTCTTTTGTTTCCTCCACCTCCTCCTAGTTCCCTCCCAGAACTTTAAGTATGCAACAGTAGGTGCTTTCCTGTTGTCTGATACAGGTTTAGTATTTGCTGTGCGTGGCCTCTCTCTTGCTCTTGTAGACAGCAAGACCCACCCACAAGTAAGGGCTGTCTCGGAATTCCAGTCTGTAGAGTAATTTTGCCTTCAAACAGTAAGAATCTTATAAACTGTAATAAAAACCACAAGTGGTCAGACCTAATTGAAGTGGCAATAGCATTTTAATACATGCCATCTCATAAAGGAGAGCAGACATGGTTTTAATAAGATCTTCCTTATGTAATCAGCTAAGCTGATGAGAAAAAAAAGGGGAGAAGTAGACTCTTTAAAAGCCTTGTTAACCTCGTCTCTGTTTTGAAACTCTTTTGCACCCTCCCAAAAGAAAGGAAGAAAAAGAAACAAGGAGAACAAGCATGAGAACAAGCTAGACAGTTTGTGAGTTCACTGCGTCTTTGCTAGATACACACACATCAGTGACTGACTAGAAAGGGGAAAGGGAAAAAAAAGGCACAAAAAACCTAAAAACAGCAAGAGGAAGCATGTCCAGGCACCTAATCTTTGGGAAGCTAGCCAGATTTCGTTTATAGCCAGCCAAGTTAGATTTGCCAGCTGAGACTCTCTCCCGCTCTGTGTCTGTAAACGGGTGCAGACACGGTGAGTCAGGGAGTCACAGTGAATTACTGAGGAATAGCAGGAGGAACAAAGTGCTGTTAGCAATGGTTGCAACCCAAACACTATCAAAGTTCTACTTTTTGATTGTGATTTGTTCTTAAAGCAATTCAAGCAATTCCTGAGTATCAGAGAAAGAAAGGCGGGTCTGATTATTGCTTGTTTCATAGGTGGTTTTTCTTTCTTTTAACACAGGGTCTGTTAAACCCCTGGTGCATAGTAACTGTAGATTCCACTTGGTTCATTCCCTTTGAAGTCAGTTTGCTTTTGTTCTTTACCTAACTTGATGCAATTTTCTACAAGCTAATTTGTATGCAGCCCTGGTCAGAACCTGCCACCCAGAATTCTGTATGTGAATTTACCATCAGGGAGAATGAATTTGCTGTAGGGATAGAGATGGATTTTGTGGTGGGAAAGTCAGGGATAAAACAAATACAGAAAAAAGGAAGGAAAGAAAGAAAGAAAGAAAGAAAGAAAGAAAGAAAGAAAGAAAGAAAGAAAGAAAAAAAAAAAAGAAAAAGAAAGAAAGAAGAGAAAGAAAGAAGTTATTGCAAGAATAAGTAAGAAGTATAGGAAGCTGAAAATATTTGAGGAAAGCACGACAATAGCATACCTCTAATATGATGGCAGAGCAGAGGGAGGAGTAAAGCTAAAAAGAACAACTAAAAGTCATGCTTTCTTTAAATGTCCTGCACTTTTCAAACTATTATGTACTTTTCATGCTGTGGTATCCACCAACTGAAAACTAAAATATTCTGCAAAACCCTGAAGTACTCAAGGACTCGAAAAAGCAGAACAGCGAAATTATAGGCTATGTCTAGACAGTAGAAACAAAAGTGACCTAGAATTCTGGCTGCATTACAGAGTTAGAGTGACTTGTGTTCCCTCTTTGTGTTCCCACTTTGCTGTCACTTTTTTCTATTATCTACCATTCATAATTTGGATTTAAAACTAATTTAGTGGGGACAGTAGAAAGATTTTTGTGGGTACTAGCTACTGCGCCTATTTCAAGGCCACTTACGGGATTTTGCCAACATGTTGCAAAAAACTAAAACCAAATTGCTTCTAGGATGAACACTGTGAATTTTGTTTTGAAATCACCTAGAAGAATCACATTTGGCCTTAAACGAAGGCTGAACTTTTATAAAGAAATACTAACAACAGCCAGAGTTACAATCAGTGGAAAATATTTTGGAAGGGCTATTAAAACTCATACTTTAGGGCTCAAGCCAATATTTATTATGGGCCAAAATGAGACTTAATACAGTGGCAGAGAAGAAACAGGGCAGCTTAATCCACATCTGCTTGCTGTTATTTTCCACCACTGTCTTTGGATGGTCTCATCGATCTGAGACAGAGGAGTCTGGAATAGATGGACCTGAAGTCTGATCTATTCAGACAATGCCCATGTTTTATTAGGTTTATTTTGTTTAGCAGCAGCACTGTTTCTGGCATTGCACCGTTCCCAAATACAGAGAGCCCTGACTAAGCTGAGTCATCATGAGATTGAACTGATGCTGATGGGAAAGTGCAGCACTCTGCAAAGCTCATCATTTCTCATGTGACAGTGCCATGAAAGCTTCTGCCCTCAGCTAGCCCAGTGCTCAGTATTCACATGGCCTTCTCACAGCTCCTCTGAGTGAGAAGCATCTTTCCTGTGACTGCCCTTGAGAACACCCCACCCCTTCTTGCTGGACTTTGCAGTTCATCCCTGCCAGCAGAGATGTTATACAATTTCAGTGTCGGTTGCTGCATTTCCCCATAATTAGGTGAATAATCTCCCAGGGGTTCAAACGGTGGTGAGGTTTCTGCTCTGTAGTATGACCATACAGAGACCTTCCCCACAGCTCTCACCTTTCCCCAGCATCCCAAGCTCAACACTCAGCGACCTGCCTGTGAACAACTCAACTGACCTGCTGGCTCTCCTCAGCCTGTACCACCCGTGGTGGCTGCGCTCCAATGCAGCCACAGCTCATGTCCAGCCTTACTGATCCTCCCATACATGTCGCTGAGTTCTCAGAACCAGCCCATTGCACCTGCTGCTCATGTCTGGAAAAGAAGGCTGAAAAAGAGACTACAGACTGTGAAGCAGCTTCATTGCATCTGAGCCTTGAAGAGCCATCCCAGCCAAAACCAGACCCCGACTGTAGAAGCAGTGCTCTCCAAGGGCGTGGTCTCCTGGAGGGCATCTCTCCCCAGAAATTCACCCAGAAATTGGAGACCTAGTTGGAGCTAAGGTCTTGGATTTCAGGATGAAGTGTGTTGGCTGGGAGGGTCAGTTTCTTCCCTCTTCTAGTGTGTTGGCTGAGGTGTCAGCCATGCCCTTCTAATTCACAGACTCAAGCAGGAGGTGGTGGTCCTCCTTCTGCTTGGCCTCGGTATTGCCTGTTTAGGGTTTAGCTTCAGGCTCAGTTTTGGCTCATTTCATTTTGCTCTAAATAAAAGCAACAGTGGCAGAGAGACTTTCTTCAAGTTGTTGTGAAAATAGCACATGAAGATGGTGTATTCAATGGTAATGTTTACCTTTTTTTAAGCAGATGATGAAGAGTATCATAGACTCATAGTGTCATTTAGATTGGAAAAGACCTTCAAGATGATCAGGTTTAACTGCTAACGTAGCACTGCCAAGCCTGTCCAGCGGCCCTGAGGGCAGAAGTCTTCTCCATTCTCCATTTGCTAACTGGATTCCCTAAACCGTGAAGCCATGAGTGCCAGGTGCCACACTTTGCTGTAAATTTGGTGCTTCCTTCTAGCTTCACACAATGAATTTTAATGCTATTACTGGAGGGAAAAACCTGTTTATCACTCATGAAAGAGAATGTTTGCTTAATTACAGTTTTTACATGCTTCTCATCTGACTGACCTGGTACTGTTATGCAGGCTAGTATATAAACATCAGCCTCATTGGCTAAAATGAAGTGTGAAAACTGATGTTCCGCGTAATCAGCCTCAAACTTAAACCAGGCAAGAAGAAATACAAACCACTTTTTTTCATTAAAGATCTGATTTTCTCATTTCACACTGTATCTGAAAGTAGCAGTTTGCTTTACAGGCTGGACTCTGCTAACTCAAGAGATTTAACTTTTAATTTGCTTAAACTGGGATTGCCACAAGTGGTACTTGAGCTCTGAAACCTCGATAGTGTTTCAGAACTTTTCATTCAGCAATTGAGTAACAAGTATTTCTGTTAATGAGCAAATTTGCATTACCTAGATCTACAACTTTTTGAAACTGTTTTTCCTTATTCAAGTCAAATCATGCAAAGCATTAAAGGCTCCAGTGAGAACAGATTTTTCTGCATCTGTCTTCATTTCTTTCAATTCCAAGAACCACAAGATACACATAACAAAATTTCTTGTTAAACCCTTTTATTTGTCAGATATTGAAAGTATGAAAAGAGCTAGCCTAACAAGCTTCCAATGGTGCTACTCTTGATAGTGCTTTTCAGGCCTGAGTGAGAGAAAGAACTATTTTAAAACAAAATTTGTTGTTCAGGTCAGTAGGCACTTGGGGCTATGTTTCATGTTCAAAATCTCTCATTACATCTCTTACATCTCTGGTAGCATACTAGCTAGCATACTTCTCCAGAATTCATGGGCCCCCTCTACCTACACAAATAAATTTTTGAAAAGAGGCATTTTTGAGAATATTTGTGGCCATCTCTACAAAAGATGCTGCAAAGTACGAATGTTTAAGATTTAGCCACTGTCAGGACCTCAAACCAGGGCCCAATCTGCATTGACAGCACAAAACTCTGCAAGATTAGTGCTTTGTGTTGAGGTCAGGTTTTCCTCCTGTGCTGGTTTTGGCTGGGATGGTGTTAATGTTTTAGATTTGTCCTGGAGCGTGTTGGTAACTCAAGAATGTTTTCATTATTGCTGAGCAGTGTCAGGGCCTTTTCTGCTACTCATACCACCCCATCAGAGTGGGCTGAGTGAACACCGGGAGTTGGGATCCCAGATCACGTGGTGCTGTACTCAGTTTATAAAGAGAGGGGAAGAAGAAGGAAGCAGGGGAGACGTTTGAAGTGATGGTGTTTGTCTTCCCCAGTCGCTGTTACACATGATGGAGCCCTGCTTTGCTGGGGATTGTTGGACACCTGCCTGCCCTCTGGAAGTGACGCCTGAATTCCTTGTTTTGCTTTGCTTGCTTGAGTGGCTTTTGCTTTACCTATTAAATTTTATGTAACTCAAGATGGTTTTTTACTTCTACCCTTCTGATTCTTTTCCCCATTCCACCACGGAGGAGTGAGCAAGTGCCTGTGTGGTGTTTAGTTGCTATCTAGGGTTAAACAATGACACCCCCAAATATGCAAACAAAATGCTGTGCACTGGCTCAGTGAAGCAGGAGAGGGCAGGGAAATGTTTGCTTGCACTGCACTTCAGGTGGTCTTTCTACGCTTATGTAAGGCTTCAAAATGGGTGCTGATATGCTGATACATGAAGCAGATGGACAGGGCATGTGGAAATATCTCTATGAGTCATCCCCATTTTCTTCAATAAAAGCCACGAAGAATCTATAAATCGTGATAAAATTACCTTTGTTGCCCACAGTATTTATTAAAAGTGTGTTGTGTGGCTTACACAAACAAGGACATGCACTGTCTAGTATTTTAGGAAATCAACTGGAATTCTCTCGTATTGGCAGCATCAAGGCTCGAGTGTTGTTTTGAGAGTTATTTCAAGATACTGCCTCTGTGTGTGCTGTGCCACCGCCTCTTCTATTTCTGGCCACTACATGTATCTGCAATAAAACAAAGTGACTAATGCATAACAGTATTCATTCAGTCTCTCCCTGGTTTGAATTTTTATCTATAAGGCAACAGTTTCCCCTTTGTGTTTGGAATGTGAAGTTGTTTCATAAAGTTACACTTATTTATACAGAGCTTTAAATTGCAACCTGTTTGCAAGAGATTTGTTTCATGTATTTAAACACTTTTTTGAGACTGGACCTGCAGACCATTTGACCATACAACATACATTACAGTGCAAACAAAACAGCTCTTGATATCATAGACAGAAAGTGTGTTACATGGCTGAATTCAGCAGAATGGAGTGTCTTGGTGGTGAGTCCACCCACTTGCCACATGCACCAGACCCAAAAGGGTGGTCCTGCAGCATCACATGCCCTGACAAGATGAGTTCAGATGGAAGACTGAACGGAGATTCCTGAATTTGTCTGCAGTTTCTTAACCTCATTCATCAGCAGAGATGTAGCATCACTCAACTGATCTGCACACTGGCTCCTAGCATTCGCAAGCCCATGCTGAACAGTGCAACTTGGGATATACCACAGACCCACTACAGTAGCACAGGCTTGGCAGCAATGACGCAGTTGTGCTCATGGTTGAAGCTCTCCTTTGTGCTTCCTCCTGCCCCAGCAGCATCCTCGCAGAGACACATTTGCAGGTAAATCCAGTTGCAGTAAACTAGATCAGAGAAGGGATGGCTTGCAATAAAACCTTAACCAAAATACTTCTTGTTTTCAAATCCAGTGCAGGTGCCCTGTTGCACTGGTAGAACCTGAAGGGGCAATCATTAGAGGGAGGGAGGAAACATTTATGTTGATATCACCCTCTTCTATGATCAAACAATTGTGCTCTTGCACAGGGAAGCATGCAGATGTCCAGTAATGCAGAGGGCACTGGTGTTTGGGCAGGTTCTGAACACACCCATAGCATTTGGAGAACTTTGTTGCTTACAGATGACTAGGCAGAAAACTACAAAAGGTCAAAGCTGGAAGAAATTGTGTCTTGGAATCAATTCAGCTTGTTTATATAGACCTTCCAAACGCTTACCTGATGTACTCTTTCGGAGACCACTGCTACTATCAAGCATTTGATGACAATAAAATTGTTAAAGACTGTCAGGAATATTTATTTAATCTCCTTCATCTTTCATTCCTCTATATCCAGGCTAAAGCTAGAAGTAGCTCACAGCAGTAGCTGATGGATTATCTGACAAATTGTTCAAGAAATTTGGAAGGGGTTTATTAGTCCAAAGCCAGTGTACACTAGAACTAGACAAACGATCCAATATTCCTATTCCCTTCTAGAAGCCAATGAGTTTGTTATGGAGCTGAGCCGAGAACCATCCTGAACACTGCCAAATATTTTCCAGAGTCAGAAACTACTGAGAAGAAAACTCCTTTTTACTGCCAAATGCCTGAGGCCAAAAGGGAACATGGATAATTTTCACTGTAAGAAAAGCTCAATCCAGCAGATGTGGAGGAGAGACATTTGGGCCAGAGGTGCCAGGTGGGTACATAATGCCATGTAGGATGGTAATACCTTCTTCTTTAGGCAAAGTATTTTAAGAAACTACAAGAAAAGAAAGAGTGCAACTCCTAATTGCCACCTCATTAGCCAGCACTCAAGGACAAGGGTGAGGAAGAAAGAATTGCTGAAAAGACGGAGTTCCTCCAAATTTCAGGCAGCACAAGGAAGACATAAAAGATCCATTTTTTAGATTGCAACACACATCAGAACTATTTATCTGCAGATGTGAGGAGATTACACTATAAAACGTTCACAGGCTTCCCCCTTGGTGGTCTCTCTGAAGAAGTTAAAATCTCAGAAAAAGTCGTTCAAAGACAGTCCACGTTTTTTACAACCAGCATGGTTCCCAAGCACTCCTCATAGCCTCTTTTGGCCACCTCAGCCTGCCATCCCCCGAAGTTTGGATTCATTACTGCAGCCCACCATGCATCTTGATGACCATTAATCTAAGCCGGCGTCAGACCATATGCTTGGAAATGCCACTATCGCCCCCTCTCTCCTGAGGCCCTGACAATGTAGTGTTTCTGTGTCTTTCACCCCAGCAATCACCCTTCCCTCTGTGTTCCTCCTTCCAGCTGGCCACAGCATTACAGCTTCAGCATGCCAGCTTCATGCATGCCCTAAAATGCATGGTCACCTGGTGACCCAGCCTGATGCCTGTCTATCACAGCCTGGCTGTCTATCACAGATTGCCTGCGTGAGGATGCTCACTAAAATGCTTTGCCTTTTTATTAAAAAACCCCTGAATTAGACATTGCATTATAAATGTAACAATTTATATATTTCTTAGAAAGGGAAATGCTTTGTACACATTTTCATGGTCCATCTGATGACACAAAACCTGTTACTGTGAAGTGAAATTACAGATGATTATGAGTGTGTCAGACCACCAGATTAGTCATGGCTCCTTCTGGTGAGAATTGGTATTTTTCTCTTGATAACTAATAAACAATAATTCATGACAACAGAAAGATAATTAAAAGTCAAAGTAATTATACTGTGCAGGTAAAATATATCCGAATGAAAGCGCTGTCAAAAAGGTGAGAGCAGTAAGAACAATTTAGCCATCAATAATTTTGTGGTCGTATCCTTTCAGGGTGACTTGTTACAAGACAAGGTAGCAGCCCCCTATGTAAGGCAGTCATAGACCTGCATGACAAGCAGTTAATGGGGACCAGAGGTTCAAGCACAGAGGAATGACCTTGCAAGACTTTTGGAAACATCTAGGCAACATATATGAGGAAATTATTCACTTGTACAACAGTGAAAGATGTACTTAGGCATCCCAGTCTAGCACATAGTAATTCTTTAAGTCATATATACATTAGTGTGCTATTCTGACCTTCTCAGACATCTCTTGGTGAAGGTCACTGTCTCATGAAATGTAATGAGTTTTAGAATTCAATCCAGTTTCACCTTACTCATGCCCTGACATTAGAGGTTCTTAGATCAGCCTGGCAGGAGGTCCTGAAGAGAACACTTTTACTTGTCTGTATCAAGTCTCCTCTAGTAGTAGCTGCAGACCAAAAGTGCTGCACAAAACCAGAAAGGTACCATTTCCAACTATTTCTTTTGAAGCAGGTTTTCAAAATACTGCATTGCTTTGTCAGCTTTGAAGAATAAGGGAATTCTTTGAGTACAAAAGGCTGACAGCCAAAAGCATCTGCAACAAATAATGATGCTAGAAGTTGCTTTTCTTTGAAGAACAAGGAGAATCAATAGGAATTTAGGACTAAGTGGGAACTTGCAGCAAACAGAGCAAAAAGAGCAGAGAAAGCACAGGTTTTCTCTGCAGAAAGGACATTGTGGGGAAAAAAGGAAAAAGAAAAACAAACAGATCTAACTCATAGTGATGAGAAATGAGAACTTTTGCTTTATGGTGGCTGTTATTGGCACTTCTCACTGCACAGGCAGAATGGCAGCAGTTGTTCTTTCATGAACAAGACTTAGCACTGCTGAGATGCATAAGGAAAACACAAGCCTTGCTCTTACATAGTGAAAGTAGAGATACTGCACATGAAGTGTTCTTGTAGCCACTCATTTAGAAAACAATTTACTGGGATGTATAAACTCTGTCCTGAAGTGTTCTGCGCAACCTTCAGTCTGGAGCTGTTTAGCTTCAGAAGACTGGGCTGAACTTTCTCCCCTAACATTTTATTTTGAATACAGATATGATCGTGGAATCGTAGAATGGTCTGGGTTGGAATGGACCTTTATAAAAAATCATCTAGCTCCAAAATCCCTGCTCCATCCCTCTAATCATCTTATTAGACTTCCTCAGGACTCACTCCAGCAGGTCCATGTCCTTCCTGTTCAGGGACCCCAGAGCTGGATGCAGCACTGCAGGTGGGGTCTCACCAGAGCAGAGCAGAGGGGCAGAATCCCCTCCCTCCCCCTCCTGCCCACACTGCTTTGGATGCAGCCCAGGACACAACTTCCTTTCTGGGCTGCGAGTGCTCATTGCTAGCTCATGTCCAGCCTCTCCCCCACCAGCACCTCCAAGTCCTCAGCAGGGCTTCTCTCCATCTGTTTATCCCATAGACTGTGTTGGTACCAGGAGTTGCCCTCCATGAGATTCCGATGGGCCCACTTCTTGAGCTTGTCCAAGTTCCTCAGCATGGCATCCTATCCTTCAGGTGTGTCAGCTGCACAATTCATCTTGGTGTCATCTGCACACTTGCTGAGGATGGTCTTGATCTTTTTTACTCTGTCATTGATGAAGATGTTGAACAACACTGGTCCCACCATGGACCCCTGAGGGACACCATTACTGACATCCATCAGGACCCTGATCTATTAATCACTACCCTCTGGCTGCCACTCTCCAATCAATTCCTTATCCACCTACCAGTTCACCCATCAAATACATCTCTCTCCAGTTTAGAGAGAAGGATGCTGGGGGGGACCTTGTCAAAGACTTTACAGAAGTCCAGATAAATGGTACCTGTGTCCTTCCCTTGTCCAATGATGTAGTTTCTCCAGCACAAGCCACTAAACTGATCAGGCAGGACCTGCCCTTGGCGCAGCCATGCTGGTTATCTTGAATCACCTCGCTGTACTCCACATACAGAGTTTCTTCCTTAGCAGAACTTCTAGGACGATCTGCTCCATGATCTTTCCAGGCACAGAGGGGAAGCTGATGGATCATCAGTTCCCAGGGTCCTCCTTTCTAAACTTTGTAAAGAACATTGTACCATGTTTTCCTCTTTCCAGTCCCTGCGACTTCCTCTGACTGCCATGACTTTTCAAATGTCAGGGAGAGGGGCTTGCCAACTACATCAGCAAAATTGCTCAGGACTCTGGAATGCATCTCATCAGGTTCCATGGACTTACATACATTCATGTTCCTCAGATGGTCACAAACCTGATCTTTACTTACAGTGGGAGGGACTTTGCTCCCTCAACCCTCATGCTGCTGTCCATCCACTTGAGAGATGTGAGGAGAGAGGTTGCCATTGAGGACTGAGGCAAAAATATTGTTGATTACTTTAGTCTTCTCCTCATCCATTGTTACCAGTTCTTCAGCACTGTTTAGATGTGTTTACACCTTCTTTGTCTTTCCTTTTCTGGTTAATGTACTTGTAGAAACCTCACTTTAGCCTTTCTTATCCCATCCATACACAACCACACTGAAAAATACCTTTAAAAAAATCACAAAACCTTAAGCATGTACACTAAAAGGGATTTTTCAAAGGCAAAATAGGAGGGTCTCACGTGTATTTTACTTACTTATATTGCCTTATCTTACCTCTATTTTTTGAAGAGCCAACAGAGATGCCACAACCAAGGCAAACTGTCTTCCTTTCCTATCTCCTGTTTCGGACCCCTTCTCTCATTGGCTCTTTCAGTCCTGGCTCAAGGGGGCAGGAGAAGAGTAGAATAAAAAGGACCTGGAAAAGAGTCAACAGATGGCCCTGGAGAGCAGTGGAGATGGAAGAAAAATTCCTCTGACTCACAGTAAGGCAGTTTGAGCAAGGCTAGGGAGTGAGGAATCATGACAAGCCAAGAAAGAAGCAGATGCAGCAAGGGGAAGAGCAAGCATGCACTCAGCAGTCTTCTGTTTCCTACCGAACAGAAAGGCTGGGCAGCTATTTCCCCCTCCTTCACCTGTCTCTACTGCTGACCCTTTCATTTATTTCATGTCTCTTCAATCCATATTTAATCTCCTGGTTCAGTCTTTTTAAACAGCCTCACAAGGGCATGTGGGTTGCTGATGTTAGAATTGCAATATTTTCAGTTCCAGATGGTTAAGGGCTAACAGAAATCAATCCTGAAAAGTACAACAAAACAGAACAAACCAAGCAAGATTGTTTCACATGGAAAAATATTAAGCTTCAGAAATGGAAATATTTTGTGGCCATGCTGTGGTTTTTAAAAACTTTCCTATTGAAGACTTTCCCAAACCAAGGCAAATTTTTGAGCAGAAGCTTAAGGAATAGTCTTAAGGAGTCTGATTTTATAAAGCTCTGCCTGTGGTTAGCACAGACAGAGCACATCTATATACTGCAAACATGACCTTAGACCCTTAGTCTTCTCTCTTTAATATTTTTCCAGAAAAGTTTCTTTATGAGTCTGGTTGACATTTCTGAAGGAAGGGAATTGCACTTCTCTTAATAGTCCTTGATCTATTTCATCATCAAGGACACTTACAAATTCTCATTTGCACGTGTGAGTTGCCCATCAGATAGGCATGTCATAATTCACTATTGTGAGGAAAAGAAAGGGGCCACTTGTGGGGAGTACTGGTCTGATCAGAAGAAAGTGCAGGCATTAGAAGTCCACTAGCTGAGACTGAAGATAACTGGGTGAAAAACTTGGCTAATTCCTCAGTCTCCAGTCCAATCTCCCCTGTTGCTCTACAAGAAGACTGAAGTTGTTGTTCTGATTCCAGAGCAGATTTCAGATTGCCTCTTTACGTTTTCGTGGCTGCCTACAGTCCCATGTGCTTGCTCAGTGTTAGCTGAAGCTACACTAATCTGTGGTAGCCTTGCACCTAGCCTTGTCCCAAAGCTGTGAAGACAAGGAAAGTTGCAATAGAAAAGACTGGACACCAGTGCTTGATGTCAACTGATTTTGATGGAAACCGTGGCGATTTTGGAAGAGGGGCTGCATTGAGACACCGTAAGCAGCACATACAGGAGTCAATGGTTTTTGTAATTAGGCAGCATTAGTTCCTTTGTAGTTTTAAGCACACATGATGTACGGCCTGTTTGGGAGACACTCCATGCTGCATCTTTCCATACTCACAGCACTAAAGCTTTGAAAACTGCAGTAGGAAAGATCTTATGCTATTGTACATGGAAACAAATGCCTGAAGTCAGCTCTCTTTGCTGTTGATCCTCAGAAGGACAGATCTGCTGAGGAACTGAACTGTATTTTGAGATGACACAATCTTTAAATATTGAATAATATGTGAGCACAATGATGTGTGCTGCCACACCCTCACTTACAGACTCCAAGTGTTGTAGCCTTTACCTCCCCTGGCCACAGGTCAACTCTTGCCTATCAAACCCCCTTTTTTTCCAAAAATAACCACTTTTTTTGTGCAACAGTTGAACAAAATCTGGCTGAGCTTTCTGCCAGAGGCTTGTGAAAGCCAAAACTGATGAAAGGATTCCATTTGAAAGACAAAGCTAAATGTCAGCAGTGGGCGAGTTGACACCATTTCTAGTTGTGTGTGTGACTAGGTGGTCCATGTAAATGCAATAAATTTATAAGCAGAAATTTATTTATGAATATCTAAATACAGGCCTGCAAATCCTCTTGGAGATTGTACTGAGTTTGCATGGCCAGGGTTTTGGTAGCAGGAGGGGCTATAGCGGTGGCTTCTGTGACAAGCTGCCTGAAGCTTCCCCCATGTCCCACAGAGCCAATCCCACCTGGCTTCTAGAAGAGCACCTCACTGGCCAAGGCTGGGCCAGTCAGAAATGGTGGTAACACCTCCATGACAACGTATTTGAGAAGGAAAATAAAAAGCGGCTGGGGAGATGTAATTGTGGCCAGAGAAGAGCAGGGTGAGAATATATGAGAGGAACAACTCTGGAGACACCAAGGTCAGTGCAGAAGGAGGGACAGGAGGTGCTTCAGCACGTGCTGGAGCTGAGATTCCCCTGCAGCCCGTGGTGCTGCAGACCACGGTGAAGCAGCGGTTCCCCTGCAGCCCATGGAGGACCAAGGGGATGCAGACATCCACCTGCAGCCCATGGAAGAGCCCCACACTGGAGCAGGTGGATGCCTGAGAGGAGGCTGTGATCCTGTGGGAGACCTGTGCTGGAGCAGGCTCCTGGCAGGGACCTGCAGACCCATGGAGAGAGGAGCCCATGCTGGAGCAGGTTTCCTGGAAGGATTTGTGACCCCATGGGAGACCCACACTGGAGCAGCCTGTCCTTGAAGGACTGCATCCTGTGGAAGAGTGACCCATGTTGGAGCAGTTTGTGGAGGACTGATGCCTGTGGGATGGACTCACACTGGAG
The DNA here is from genome assembly GCA_013398015.1 of Oreocharis arfaki. Taxonomy (NCBI): domain Eukaryota; kingdom Metazoa; phylum Chordata; class Aves; order Passeriformes; family Paramythiidae; genus Oreocharis; species Oreocharis arfaki. Next base: position 428,123 of record VZRR01004499.1, on the reverse strand, counting down.
AAGTTCATGGAGAACTGTCTCCCATGGGAGGGACCCTGCCCTGGAGAAGGGGAAGGACTCCCCTTCCTGAGCAGTGGGAGAAACAGCATATGATGAACTGACCATAACCCCATTCCCTGTCTCCATGCGCTGCTTGGGGGGAAGGAGGTAAAGCTGGGAAGGAGGGAGGGGTGGGAATAAGGTGTTTTTAAGGTCTATTTTTACTTGAGTATTATCCTGCTCTGATTTTGTTAGGAAAAAATGCAGTTAATATCCCGAAGTTGAGTCTGTTCTGCCCATGACAGTACTTTGTTGACTGATCTCTCTCTGTCCTTATCTCAACTCATAAACATTTCCCTGTATTTTATCTCCCCTGTCCAGCTGTGGAGGAGAGTGATAGAGAGGGTTTGGTGGATCCTGTGTTAAGGAATGCTGCACTCAACTACAAATCTTAACTTAGAGGTGGGGTTTGGGTGCCCAGTTGCAAGCTCTGAGCTCATATATCTTCTGGGAGATTTAAATGCCTCTTTAAAAGCCTGTTGTGGACCACCAACAGTTTCAGCAGCATTGCTCTCCAGCTGTAGCTCAAGTCAATAAGTTCAGTAGGACAGTAACATTTTGGAAAGCAATTGTTCCGTAAGAACACCTGTCTGCAAGAAACACCACAACTCTGCTTTCTCACATGAACTGATGTCCACCACTTGTACACATGCTCTTTTAAAATAACAATAGCCTTACTTCTCCCTTATTTTTATGACTAAGTACCTTACAATATCCAGAAAGAATTAAAAATACAAAAACTGCAGGATCAATTACAAAATGCACAAAACGGCTACAAGCAGCAGGAGATCAGCTTGAAAGATTGCAGTGAAGGTACAAAAGGAGGTCTTCTGGGCTCCAGCAGCCACACAGTGACCCTACTTGTTGTCAAAAAGTCATAGGTGTATAGCACACCAACAGGTAGGGAAATGTGAGTGGATAGGGAGAGGGGAAAATAGTGTGAATGGTGATTTGTGTGTCTATAGTACATTTACTCAAATTAATTTTCATTTGCATCATACACAGTCATCTAATGAATTAACATAAGCTGTATTTTGAGAGATTTAATTAGGAAAGCTACACCAGGCACTGCAACAAGCATTTATTACTAAATTACAATGTTAAGGACTGTAAATGGGAAGAAGGGAACACAAAACCAAAGAGCTGATCTGAAGCAGATTTGAGAAATTTCTCTGTATGTACAAAGATAGGAATGCAGTAAGTAAAAAGGCACTGAATTGAAACATACTTCTGTCATTCAAATGGCTCAATTGGGCATTGCCCTTTAACTTAAGCTAGTTTTTGTGACCCATTAAGCAAATGCACTAAAACCAAGCATTTTCTTCAGAAGCAGATTTTGGTTGCAAAGTGCAACTTCACATAAAACCTCAGCTACAGTGAAGTGTGCATCATAAAACCCCATGAGCACAGGAGGTGCTCTAGGTGCATACCTACAGTCAGCAGCTATAGTTTCCCATCATGCAGAAAGTCCTCCCCTACCACACACAAAAAACCACACACACCCTCCACTCTCTCCCAACACTTCAGGCTCTGCATATGAAATACAGCCACTCTCGAAAAGCCCAAGGTTTTGCTGCACCGAATGGGTGCTCCTCATCTGTTCAGAAGACCTACCAGATTGTCATAAACAATAGGACTGTGCCAGCCAGATGAAGAGTACTGTCAGAGAGTATTTTTAGATCTAATACAACACTTTTGATCAGTCACACCCTCAGTTTCCTCCTCTCCCAAAAAGCTTTTCCTTTTGGGCCATATGTTAGGATTTGTCTGAAGTTGCATCTTTCCTCCACAATGTCAAGTGATGACAGGTGCATTGCCACCCTAAGTGCTGTGTTGTATCAAAGCAGCAATTCCAAAGCTGCACTCCAAATGGCTACAGAGGAAGCACCCTGGTGCTAACTAAAAACAGTATTTAGGAAAAGTAAACACTATCTAACCTTTCTCTCTGTCATCTGCCAAAACATTCATTATTTGCTTCATTCATTTTGCTTGTTAGGCCCTCACTGGTGAGCTATTACCATCATGTGGTCTAACTATGGTTACAATATATATATATGCAAGTCACTTCTTTCGCTAAGCAGACTGGATTGGTTTTGTTTGGTTGATTGCTTGGTTGGTTCTTGAGTCACACATCACACAAGCCACTGTGTTTTGGACAGTTTTTCTTTATTGTCTGTGAAGACAAAGCTCTGTTGAATTCAGGTTTTAACATCTCCTAACCCTTTCTTAATCATATAAGGTGAAATCTGAATTACTGTAGCTTACCTTTCAATTTCCCAGTGTACACACATTCTAATTATTTACAACTCAACATCGCTATCTGCATAGTATTTATACTCTTCTGAATTAAAAAAAAAAAAAGCCAAAACATTGTTAAAGAACAGACTCTCAAATAGACTAAATGAACCTAGCTCCACTCTCTTCTATGTTTTGACATCAACTCCACCAGCAGGAATCCAGCATTCAAATGGTAAAAAATGTCACTCTTGCCTTTCCCCATTATATTCTGAAAAAGAACAAATAAATCATTCTTACTCTGTAAGAGTATAATCACAAAGACACTTACAAGACTCATGCTTACAAAACCTTTCCTTTCATTCTGCAAAAACCTCACAGTCTAGTCATTATTTATTATTATTATTTTTTAAGTAAGAAAGACAAGTTACGCAAAAGTTCATAAAAAATCACCGAAACAAAAGAGCAACAGCAACATTGTGGGGGCAATAGAAATAAGCGGATTTGGACTTTCATTACAGCCTGGAGGAAAGTTTTGTATTGAATTAATTCTTAAAAAAAAGAAAAACAAAAAAAAAATAAAAGGGAAAAGAAAAAGAAAGAGAGGGGGGCGAACAAGAAGAAAAGAAGACTGAACAAGAGAGAGTTTTGTTGATGGTGGTAGTTTAATGACTTCCCTTTTCGGTGCTCTTTGACTGCTTTCCAGCCGCTCCCCTCCTGGGCCCATTTCTGTGGCACGCTGGGCTTGGCTGGGTGCCAGGGTGACAATCAATGTCTAAGCAGCCTCTTCGGCCAGAGATTATTCCTTGGGTCCCTTTGTTTTATTAGTGAGGAGGTGGGGGGCCACAGGGGTGATTTCTAAACTGAAACAGGATGTCCCGCTGGTGTCCCGGGCTGTGAAAGTCTCCATTTCACCGGCTGTACCGGTGATGCGAGATGGCTTAAGTTAATCCAGTGAGACTAGGCTGCAGATTTCTTCTTCAGCTTTTTTTCCTTTAAGACACAGAAACCTCAGAGGGATGCCGCCTTAACAGACAGCTCTAGGGAGGCTGTTCCTCAGGATAATAAGCCAACTAGAAACTATCATGTTAAAACATGTGTCTGAATATATCTATTATCCACAGACAGAGCTTTCCAAATTAACTGTGATTCAGTCTCCCAGAAAATTATACAAAATGCTTCAAGGAAATAAGTGATTGTGGAGGTATGCAAAATCACACACAAACAAGTATTAGTCAAATAATTCTCAAATTCAGGTTTTTAGTTTTCTAATGCCTTGTGTAGCAAATGACACGTCAGCAGGTTAAAAATCAGAAAACAGTAAGTTCATCAGAATTTAGTTCAGCATCTATTGTTTTTGAACAATAAAATCTCAAAAAATTGTATGGTTGTTACGCATGAACAACATTTACTGAGTATATTTGTATTGTCCACGTTTTTTATTAAAGAAAGCAAAGAACAGAGTAGTCCATTAGAAAATATTCTAAATACAACATTGTTAAGCTCTTACACATCTTTACAGAAAGCCTTCTCTAATAAGTGAAGTTTTTTCTGTATATCCTGCTGTTATAAAAAAACGCAATTCACACTGCAGCTATTTTTGGCTGGTTTAGGTAAAATATGCCATCTCTCCTTATTATGAAAGGAGTTTCTTTACTATTATCATCAGAAATTGTTCGTAAACGTAGTGTCTGTAAACGTAGTGTCATATTTTACAGGTCACTTCTGTTTACTGAGCTACACTTTTGTATGAGTACTAAAAGCTGACAAAATTTAGAAGATTCAGCCTTCATGGTTCCCCAGATGTTCCCCAATCCCTCACCAGGAGAGAGAGCATCACACCAGACAGAGCTTCAACCACTTGCACAAAATCAGTCTCACTGGGTCCATAGCAAAACTGGTGTTGAGGAACAGGCTTCCTCACACCCAAACCAGCAGCTGGTGCCCTGCCCTGAACTATTCTGGGTATGTACCACAAGAGTGATATTTGGTTTCCTACACAGCCCAATGGATTTCAAACTGGTTGCCACAGGGAATAGAAAAATGAATGCATAATTTATGTCCATACTTCGTGGATACGAAATGCAATAACATGGATGAGTGTAGAATTACCAGAAGAAAACAAAACAATAAATAAAAGATGGGTAGACAATGACCCCTCTACCCTTACATCCTTAATAGCCTAGAAAGCAAAAATTAGAATAAAGTAGGTTCATCAGCCCAGAGAAGCTCAATGGGCAGACAGGCTTTGGCCAGTTCTGAAGCATGTTGCAAAACACAGTATGCAGATCTTAATTTCTTGTTTGAAACCTTGGGTGCTGCTTGCAGGCAGCATAAGACTAGGTATTTCCCATGTTGACAGCAACAGCTGTATTTCACAGCTATATTTCACAGCCACAGCTAGGTGCCTGGGCAGGAACAGTGATTTCACAGAAAAAGAGGCTCCTATCAGTCACAAGTTTCTCCCATCCACAGAACGGACTCACTGCAGTTTGAAGACACTTGTCTGTCTGTCCTTGTGGTACTAACTGTCCTGCATTTTCCTGCTTCAGTACTTAAAACGAGTGGAAACACTTTTACAGGAATAATGTTTTACCAAATATATAGCTACTGTAGTTGTCATGGAGACCTTGTAAAACTGGAATGGAGAGAGGAAAGCAGCATTATCAGTACAGATTATGTGAGATGTGACCCAAGAAGCAGTGCATGTATTACAGTGTAAACTGCCCTCAATCCAGTCTGTAATCCAGGCCAGCTTCCAAGACAACTAAGTACCATCACACCCTGTAGTAAGCGTCTCACACAGAACACCTTGGTGAAGAGGAGAAAAGCAAAACACCACTAATGTAAAAGTCTACATGTTTGAATCACTCTGAGATTTCCTTATTGCTGGACAAGGAGAATGTGTACCTGCCAGGCAGATGCTTCAGGAACTACCTACAGCTGTATTTCAGACCAGGAAGAGCCCAGAATGAGGCAGCTTCCATCTTTCTTCCGGTTTCTTCTCTGTCTTATTTCCATACACCATCAGTTACTCTTTTCTGACCTTAACTTTTATTTTTATTTTAAAAAGAACACTCGAGCCATTAGATGTAATGGCTATAGTCAAGTAAATAACTAGGAAACACACATATATTACCCTTTCCATTTGGGAAGTAATGAGGATTTAAGGCAGCACAGAAGACAGCCACTTTCATTTCACAGTCAGGGTGAAATATCGTGTATGCATAGGCGTATGCTCACACTGTGCTTGCTAAGCATGAAACCATTCCTGAGGAAGCAAGAACAAAAGATGTCAAAATTGCTCAAGAGACAGACATGCAGCCGAATGTTACAAACATCTTTCACCTTCATTGCCATGCAATACATCTGCTATTTGTTTCCAGAAATCAAACAATATAACAGATAGACATTTTTTTCTTTTATAACCATATCAATACGGTGATAACCACCGCACAGAGCTGTGGCTACACTCAGAGCTGAAAAGGAAACTTGTATGTGTCCATAGATCCCTGTTCGGTGTTGTTCCCTATATCCCTCTGGGTCTGCACTATTTCAACCACTAGTAGTCCTATCAGCACTGCAAAGGGTCATTACCACCCCTTCCCTTCTTTAGAGACTACTTTTTCAGTTCAAGAGTAACGCCTATGCTCATATGAGCACATATGCTTCTATGAGCATGGATTTCAATGGCTGTGTGAAACCGCATGCACAAAGTACCTGGGAGGGACCACACTGACAATTCACACCGAACGAATGCAGCATGATTTCCTTATGATCAACTTGTTTAAAGAATTATTTCAATTCCCAGATCCCAACAGCTAACAACAGAAAACTCTACTCTGTAACAGAATTTCTTTTGCATTATTTCGTGATTATGCACACCAGAACAAATGATGATCTATAGGTGCACAGAAGATTGTTCTGGTTACTAAAAAGGGAATAAAAATTACTGTGCACTTTAAGTTACTAAAGAAAATTTTTTGGGACTAATTGGGCTCAAAAACAGATTGCTTAGTTATGTGTTGTGATATAACCTTATTTTTTTTAAGCCACTGTGATTCTGACATTTTTTACCATAAATTGTATGTATGTATTTGTGTATGCCTGAAGACAACCTTGCTGTCTAGAGCAAGATTCACAAACCTACAGAAGATGTTATTAATGATCTATGATTTCATCCCTGACGGAACCCAGCCATGCCAGAAAGTCATTTGTAAGGCTCTCCCCAATTCTTGAGACTCTTTTCTCTCTTGAATTTGAGAAAGCCTCTGGAAAGCTCCTTTTTCAGCTAGCCCATACACTTTTTTCAGCCCATTCTCCACCCACTGAGGCAGCAGAACCAAACTACAGTAAGAGTTCAGAGCCACAAGCTCCATTTCGGAATTACAGCTGATTCTGCAGATGCTGCAGAACCTGTGTGCAGTGAAAAGTAGTGGGGATTGGTTCCCCATCTCAGGTCCTGTCACGGTGCCCTGGCCTACTGCTCCCTGCCCCCACTCCTTGATAATGTCAGACAGCTGCAGCAATAATGCATTGCAGCCAACTCAGTCTGCATGCCACTGCTAGTTTTTCATGTCTTTGTAGTAGCCTTCAGAGGCAACACACACTCTGTGTGTGTGACGAGAGGAAGGGAAAAAGCAAAAACAAAATGTGAAGTGTTATCTTTCTTCTTTCAGGATCAGAAAGCTCAGATAAGGCAACATTCAGCTAGCGTAGCCATCAGTGCAAAGAGCTGTGTTGAAAGAAGTACTCTCACACCACAGGGTGGAAGGACTGCTGCTCAGTGTGGTTTTCCAAAGGTTGGAACAATCACTTTTACGTTCTCACTTACTGTTCCCCCACTAGAGAGCAGAGAGTCCACAGCATCTGTACCAGCTATTCTTCCCCCAGGCTCCCTAGAATCAAACATAACTGCACACTGAGGGTGACAAGGCCTGCTCATGCAGGGTGGTTGTCATATTGGCTTTCTTTTTTCTTTTGATTCATGCTCAAAGCTTCTAACATTTTCCAGTGATGGAGCAGAACTCCTGGCTACCTGTTCTCTAGGCAAACACAGCATGTTTCCACCAAGCAGTCACTGTGCCGTGCTGTAAAACAATGTTGGAAACACAAATGCTGCTTTGAATACTTGGTGTCACTGAAGATCCAATGCAGAGTATTGGTCTGCTAAGGATGTTGAGAAGTCACAATCAAATTATCTTTTATTTTCTGGATAAAATGCAGTGAAAAATATGCAAGGGCTCAAATATCCAGCAGTTCACAGCGATTGTAAGAATGTCTTTCTTCTTCTATAAACCTCCTTTTCTATTGTAATACTTCTGCTCGCTTTCTTAGCTCATAAAATCATAGAACCATAGAATATGCTGAGTTGGACAGGACTCACTAGCATCATAAAAGTTCAACTCCTAGTCCTTCACAGAACATCCCCAAGAGTCACACCATGTGCCTGAGAGCATTGTTCAAACACTTCCTGAACTCTGTCAGGCTGGTTCTGTGACCACTGCCCTGGGGAGCTGTTCCAGTGCCCAACCATCCTCTGGGGTGAAAAACCTTTCCCTAGTATCCAACCTAAATCTCCCCTGACACAACTTCAGGCCATTCCCTCAGGTCCTGTCACTGAGAACCACAGAGGAGAGATCAGTGCCTGCCCCTCTGCTTCCGCTCATGACGAAGTTGTAACTGCAATGAGGTCTGTCCTCAGTCTCCTCTTCTCCAGGCTGAACAGACCAAGGGATCTCAGCCACTCCTCATGCCTTCTCCTCAAGGCCCTCCATTGTCCTACTGGCCCTGCTTTGGACACTGTCTGATGGATTAACACCTTTCTCATATTGCAGTGCTCAAAACTGCCCTCAGCCCTCAAGGTGAGGCCGCCCCAGTGCAGAGCAGAGCAGGACAATCCCCTCCCTTGCCTGGCTGACAATGCTGTGCCTGATGCCCCCCCGGACAGTGTTGGCCCTCCTGACTGCCAGGGCACTGCTGACTCATGTTCAACTTGCCATTGACCAGGACCCCCAGTCCCTTTCCAGAGTGCTGCTTTGCAGCATCTTGTTCCCCAGTCTGTCTGTACATCTGGGGCTGACCCATCCCAGGTGGTAATATCCCAATCATCTACAATTGAAATGTTGAGACTACCACTTTTTCCTGGGGTTTTTTTGTTGGTGGTGTTTTGGCGGGGTGGTTTAGGGAGTTTCGTTTGTTTGTTTGTTTGAGGGTTTGTTTGTTTGTTTGTTTTTACCTAAGACATGGCTCTTATTTCCCAGCAACAATATCTCAGACACGCTGTTTGAGAAATCTTAGAAAGTGCCTTTTTAAAGCATTATTCCTACAAGCTTCACGGTGTGTTTCCATTATATTAATTCATATACAGGTTGCATTTACCTGATTCCTCGTGTCTGTACTGTATGAGAAAATGGCACAATGAAGGGACTCTGCCTTTGCCACACGCAACTGCAGCAAGCCTGCTGTGAGGTAGAACCCTTGCGGCTGCAGAGGAACAGAAAGGGACCCATATATTGTCAAAAATTCAAAATCATAATCTTTCAAGTGTTCAGTGGCTGAATACAAAATCAGTACTTCAGGACAATACTTTGTGATACATAAAAAGACAGAGACAGAGAAAAGGAATGTTTGCCAGAACAATGAGTTTCTCTATTCAAGGCAATGAAAAAGAAGAGGGAAATAACAAGCCTCTGTAACTAATTTAAATGCAAAACACTTGAGGTCAGTGTTTCCAGGGTCTGTAGGTTTTGGATTTTTGGTTTGGTTTGGGTTTTTATTTTTTTCTTTTTGTTTTATATGGTGACTCTCCTTCATTTCTTTGGTTTTGGGAAGTAGTAAAGATGGCACTGAAAAAGTCTTGGTTGTGAAATCTGTATTCTGGTTCCTTTTCTGCCACTGACCTTTTGCATGACCTGAAGCAAACAATTCTAAATCTGCTTTTTCCTGTACCCTAGATAGCTGGTTGCCAGTCTGTTTTCACAGATAATAACTAACTTTAGGGAATTCTCCAAAGGTTTGAAGATGTTCCTCTGTAATGCAGGAAAGACCAGCATTACGAAGTCACGCTTAGCCTTTGATGAGGTTGGGCTGTCTCAATGGATGAGGGACATCAGTACACACTGTTTACTGTTGACTTTAGCAACAGTTTAGATGCAGCCTCTTACAACTATTGAAGTCAGATAAATGGACTGTGAGATGTTATGAAAACTGGCTTAATCACCAGGCTTAAAGAGTTGTGTTTGGTAGCCCAAAGTCCAGCTGCAGGTCAGTCAGCAGCAATGTGCCCCACAGGTGGATCCTAGGGCCAGTACTATTTCATTCCTTCGTGAATGTCTGGAAAGACTAGACAGAGTTTGCAGGTGACACAAACCTGAGAGGGGTGGTTGCTAGATCAGCTGGGTAGTTCAGCCATCCAGAGGTCCCTGGACAAGCTGGAGAAATGGGCTGACTAAAATCTCATGAAGACTGACACAAGGAAATGCCAAGCCCAGAACCTGGAGCGAAGTTAGCTCATGCACCAGCACACCCCTGGATGTTGACTGTCTGGAAAGCAGCCTTTCAGAAGTCCTGAAGAGTCCTTGTGGACAGCATCTGACTATGACTCAGAAATGTGCTCTTGCAGCAGGGAAGGCCGAGAGCCTCCTGTACTCCATTAGGAAGGTTCCAGGAGGTGAGGGAAGTGATCCTTACCCTCTGCTCAGCACTACTGAGACATGTCTTTGTGCTGGATATGTTCTGCTCTCCACACTAAAAGGGTCGTGTGGACATAATGGAGACAGCAGAGTAAAGGCCAGGAAAATGGTTAAGGATCCAGAGTATCTATTGTACAAAGAGAAGCTGAGAGAGAGCTGTGGCTATAAAGTCTGGGGAAGAGCAAGCTTAGGGGCATGTCTGTAAATATCTGATACAAAGGTGTAGAGAAGACAGAGCCAGACTTCTCAGTGATGCCCAGTTAAAGACCACCAGACAACGGACACAAACTGAATTTCAGGAAATACCACCTAAACACCAGAAAACCTTTTGTTGTGATGAAGTTGGTCATGCACTGGACCAGGCTGCCCAGTGACTTTGTGGAGTCCACCCGTGGTAATTCTCAAACCCTGAGTGGACTATGACCGAAGCAATCTGCTGTGGCTAAGCCTGCTCTGAGCCAGGTGTGATGGTATAGATGATCTTCAGAGATCCCTTCCATCTTCATCTGTTCTGTGATTCTGTATGTGTTGGTGTTAGCCTTGCAAGCTAGTGACAGAGATATCTGCCAGTGGTTAGTTGGCAGTAATATTTCTCAGAATTTCTAACAGAAAACTAGCAGAAGCAAAAATCTTTGTTGTAGTTTTTGCTGGAATAGCTATTCTGGTCTGTGTGGTTTGATGGTTGGCATTTTTCCCCAGGTGATTTAAAATGGACAGAAAGCTTTTTCATCAATGATGAAACAAAAAGAAATTGCTAAACTTCAATCCAATTACATTCTTTCTATCACAAATCTGCTCATACCATGCCCAGGTCTCTTCATTCACCAGCTATTGCTTCCTGAACCTGACTCATCTGCCTGACCACAGATCTGCCACCTTCAGCCTCCAGGAACATGGGATGATTCTGACCCACGGCCAGGAAAATGCCCATGTGTTTTCTCTGCTACATAGACCTTGCATGACATAGCCCTGGTTTTGAGACAACTGAGAAAGATCATGGTGAAAGGATTGTTACTATGGGTTCAGGTACGCCAGCAGCACCGTAATCTCTGCCAGTATATTTTTCAGCATGATTTCAAAAAACAGTAGCTTGTTTAATGGTTCCTTGAGACAAATCTGTCTCAGCATGCCCATTCCTGACAGGATATGGCTGAAGAGAAATATCTCATATGGATTACAAACAGTCATGTTCCTTTTCCAGTTGGAAAAATACCTAGAAAACCAGATAGAGAAGCAAAGGGATTTCCAGCTGTGGCCTACTTCTTAAACTATACTATGTCAATAAGATCTCATGGAAGAGATGAAAAAATTGTTGTGAGCTGAGATAGTTCTTTCTTCCTTCCTTTCTTTCTTTCTTTCTTTGTGTTCTCTTGCTTAATCAGCCAAAATTTAGAGATAGCAATATTGTGCTGAGCTATGGTTAATGAAAGCATTTGAATCTTAATCTTCTGTGAGAGAGTTCTAAATCCACCCTGAGAAAGGAAATGCTACCCTGTTTCTACATGGGTTTTTTATTTATTGGTATTACATACGTGGTATTGTGTTTGGCATAACCAAAAAAAAAAAAATTCCACTTTGCAATTGCCGTATTTTCAAGGAACATATGTCTATTTTTCCCTGCTTTATGAAGTGGAGAAAAAGATAATATAATGCATTCTCTTTCATCTTCTCATAGACCAGAAACTTGGCTACGGCAACCAACTTAGGCTTTGCAGCCCTGTTGCACTTGTAGCTCAGGGTAGCTCCTGAGCTACAAATTTCCCTACAGAAATAAAAGGCAGAGATAAATTTCTTTTCTTGGCACTTTTGACAGTGACACAGGATAAGACTAATCTCTAACATGCAAAATTTAAGTGTTTAAAACTGGTATCAACACTTTGATGGGCCCACTTTAAAACAAGCACAATAGATGCAATTTCACCTCTGTAACATCCAAGGACATCCATCTGCTGCTGAGGCACACAGCTGTTTCTTTTACTGAAGTAATGCTTCTTGAGAGTTATTTTGAAGAGAGGGCTTAGAATATATTTTATGCTTCGGTTTATTCTGATCATAGCAAAAGGTTAGCCCAAAAGGCACATGAATTTTTACAACAGTTGGCACGTATTTGCATATGATTCAACATTATTCCAGAGGAGAGAACAAGAAAGAGCAACTTACCATTCCCAAGACAAAATGAAGACCCGGGTTCTCAAGGCTGTCATAACATTTTCTACTGAGATTCACCATGGCTTTTCCATCAGTTAAGGAGATAGTGCATAATATAAAGGTCAAGACATCTCCCCACACGAGCAGGCTGGACTGCAAAAACACTGGCAACAAAGCAAAAGAAAATTCATCAGCTACATTAAAAGATGTGATGTATAAAATCCTTTACATTTATTAGCTTACGATATGAAGACCAGCATGTTGTCAGGATTCCTTTTTCAAAAGCGAAACACTGCTGGCTAAGAGTATCAAAATGTTTTGTGTTTATATAAGGAATCTCGGTATTTCACTGTCCGCTCCATATGAGTATTCTACCACGAGGGCTGCAGTTGTTTCAGATTTCCTACTTACACCAAGTGGAATTGATGCCAGACAGCAGGTTTGCTTGTACAGCTGAGCTAAGTTTACAGCCCCTCTCACTTTTATGGACTGGGAGAGCTGACTGGCTAGCATGCTTCATCCACTTGAAATACAACCAGGGCACAGCGTGGAGAGGAAAACTGTTGCTGAGGTCAGAAATTATTAAATTTTCATCAGTTTGTTTCTGTAAAGCAAATAATGTGTTCCCAGTGTCCCCAGTGCTTTCAATGTCAGCTCTTCAAAACTTTGATTCAGTTCATCATGCTTATTATGCATAAGGTCATGAGTGTTACTGAGCATTACTGAGTGCAATGTTTATAGCTAGGTAGCTACAGATAGTGCAATGGCTTTAATAAACTGCTGAATTTATGCATCTCTTGTTAGTACAGTAATTACAGGAGGCAAATAATGGGAAAATAATGTTATCTTTAATCATATGGCTACTTTTTAAGAAAGACTTGTGGTATAGGAATAAGCTTGTCAAATGTAAATAAATTGTCAAGACCTTCAACATGAGTCCTGAGGAGTCTTTCTGGCATCATGAGTTTAAGTCTGACCTCTTTGACTTTTCTTTTCATTTTAAGAAGCAAACACCAATGATCATTAGATTTTCATAAAGCAACAAAGAAAACTAAGGTCATACTTCTTTTTTTTTTTAATAAGAATAATATTGATATCTTTTGAAATATATTGTCCTTACTTTTAACAGACTACCTCAGGTTGAAATTTTTCATGAAAAATACGAGCTTCTAAAAACAGCAATTATATCAAAACATACTGTAAAAAATTTGCTACTTATTAAATCCCAATTTGAACACAGTACGCCACCATAATTGTCCTGTAATGCAATATTTTGTTCACTGAACTTCCATCAAAATCCCAGAAGCTGTGCTGTGGAAGCTGTAGGAAAATCATGACTGTCATATCCAGTATGAGAAGGACATATCCCAAAACAGAACTCTGGTAGCTTACAGACAGTGTGGTAGCAAGAAGTCTCACAAGGCTGGATGCAGCTCATGAGCAAGTTGTACTAATCCTACCCATGTCTTTCCTGGATGTATACTACCACCAGTTGTCAGGCAATTTAACCAGTCTGGTCCGCTAGTTTCAAAATGCCTTACCAACGTCTGCTGCGGAGACCGAGAGGAGAAGCGCAGACTCTGCTGGGTGCAGCGAGCAAAGACAGTTTATTATACAAGTTACCAGCATTTTATACTTTACTGCTCTCGGGCAAACCCAAAGGCTCAAACTTCCCTCGCCTCTACTCCCACAGCAACACTATCAGGTCCTTGCAGATTCCCTTTTGTGACAGAGGTGTCCTGGCTAATCGTCCTTTTGCACCAGAGGCTCAGGTCATGGCTTCCTGTTTGTCCCGTATTTGCCTCTTGTTCTTGCCTTGGACTTTGTTTCGTCTCTCCTTCTTATTCTTGCCTTGAGTTTTTATCTGTCCCACAGTTTTTGCGGCACCAAGGCTAGAAGGTCTGCACAACTGCCTGCTCTCTCGTGCCTGTCAGTCTCCCCTTTCCCACAGCACAGGACGTGTCTGAATAAATGCAAGTAAGCATCGCACTCTTTTGCCATTGTCTGCGTACCAGCCACATTACTGGGCTTTGACTCTGAGGCCATTACATGCAGCATTTGAATGCCACAAAGTCTAGGATACAGGATTTCAGCAGCAGAGCTGTGCATAACTCCACAGAAAAGCACAGCATATAATTTCCCTTTAAAGTATGACAGGAAATTGTATAGACAGAACATCGATTATCTGAAAGGCGCGCTTGACAGAAAGATCCAGATGCAGCCCTCAGTTATGATACGTATCCATGACTAGGATTCACTTCATATCTCAGCAGCAGGAAAAACACGTTTACATAGACTGTATATGACGAGAAACCAAGAAGTAAATAAAACAGGATTTAATTTTGGTCTGTAGCTGAACTAAGATACTTGGTATAGTCCATTCTAAAGATTATTGCTGCATGATAATATGCTTTCCAGATGCAAGGGAGGATGCCAAATACACTGCTGGGTTGTGATGTCAAGGTATTAGAGGTAAAGGTTTTGGTTTGGAGGATGCATGAGGGCTAGGTAGGCAGCAGAAAACGACCAAGGGAAGACTTACAGAACCTCTTGCCAGGAACAGATGTTACCCAACATCAAAAAGGGTCAAAAATGTTGCAGAGTAGAGACAGTGCATGCTGGACTTAAATATAGATCTTTAGATTATGTGTCTAGAGATACCCATTCTGAATTGCCATGGGGAAAAGCATAGGTTGCAGATGATTTTTGTAGGAAAATGTGTTCAGAGATAACTGAAGGTATGGTTTCTCATCTAGCCCGTCCATTTCCACATGTTGTTGGATGGTATCTGACACATTCTTTCCATGGCAGTAGCACCATGTACTACCAGTTCTACTAAAGGTGTATGGACAGAAATTCAGACAGTACAGTGTATTTTGCAGGTTACTGCTGTCTTGTGACTGTGCTAAAAAAAGTATTGCACGGGCATTTAAGAAAATAACATGGAGTGCACTCATTATATGTTAATATGTGTGAAGATTTTCAGCCAACAGAGCCTGTACCTTAGCAGGGCACAAATGTCAATGACGTAAGTTCATAAGTTACTTTCAAAAGAGGTAAGGTTTCAGAAAAAAACCTCCAAGAACTAAATTCACAAGGATTTAGGAATAATCAAAGGCATTTCTGAAAATCACTGAGTTTAGCACTTGTATTTGTTTCATCAATAAGCTTGTGCTAGTGTATAAAACTGGTTGTATTTATATAAGATAGGAAAGCATTCATAAGATCATATTGTTTTACTGTGCCATATCTGTATTTTGTAAAGCTTTTTTTATTGCATACTATTGCTTCTTATTTTCATCTTATGAAACAGATCAACACAAAACAAGAAGTAGAAAGATAAGTCAGTGCTTTGCCAGGCAAAGTTTTGTGTTCTCTGTTAGATTCAATTCAGGATTTACTGGATAAAATTTTCGTCTCCATTCACCAAGGGATCAGACCTCTGTTTTAATATCTCCTCCTGGTTCTACAAAATTGTTGACAAACCATTAAGCTAGCATCCAAGACATCTGCTGGAGATAGGGCACTAATTAAAACACTGAGAATCATTTCTAAATAACACACGCTGTTGCCATGTTGAAGAAATAAGAGAAGTACACAAAATCGCAGAATCAATTAGGTTGCAAACATCGAGACCAACCTACAACCCACCAACACCTTGTCAACCAGACCATGGCACTAAATGCTACATCCAGTCTTTCCTTAAACCTCCAGGGATGCCACATCCAGTCTTTCCTTAAACTCCCACCACCTCCCTGGGCAGCCCTTTCCAATGCCCAATCACTATTTCTGTGAAGAAATTCTTCCTGATGTCCAACCTAAACTTCTCCTGGTGCAACTTAAGACTGTGTCCTCTTGTCCTAAATAAATCTAAAATAAGAATTACTTTAAACTTGTGAAATGTGTCTATCTGTACTACAGCCGCAAATAACTGTTTAGAAAGCCATGTGCTTTCTAAATAGAGAACATTAAAAAAAATGGAATGTCATTTAATAACGGCAAAAAGGTTCAGTCCAAACATTTGTAATTCTTATGCTTGAATAAAAAAATTATGTGTTAAACAGGCCTTTAGATGCTTCAAGTCCAGGGCATCATTATCATCTTTGCACTGCAGATCAAAGACTGAAATAATGTGGTTTAAGATACATTTTTTAAACCAGAGTTTGGGTCCAATGCCTGCAAGGTACTTAGAATAACATCACAATAGAAACAGTGTTCATTTCTATTTATTCCTTTAGAAAAGCAATGAAACTTAAAAAAACGGGTTTTACGATAGCAGGAAAAAAAAACCAAAAAGGCTGAAAAAATACTTCTTCTCAGTTCCAAACTTTCATGTACCTTTTGATTACTGCTTGATTATTACATCTGCTTGGCCTGCTGAATCCTCACTTTGGGCTTACCTCAAGGTAGCACCTCAGTGAATAACTGTCTTAAGTGGAAGTGTAAACATTCTTTCAAGACAATTTTTAAAGCATTTGCAGTAACAGGCTACTGAACACTAACCTTGATTTACTGCATTCTATTCCCTAGAATGAAATCATAAACCATTCAGACTGTTCCCACATTTCAATTAACATTTATGGGTTTCCTTATTTGCAAATAGAAGTCTGTCAGGGAATGGATCTATCAGAAGGCAGTTGGCTCATGAGCCAAGTTTTGAAGGAGCTGCTTACAGCACACTCTGATCTGGTGGAGATACTCCACGAGACCCAAGTCCGTGACTTCGCTCCTTGTTGTCAGTGCCACCTGTCTACATGATCTTCGGTGTGCCATTTTTACAGATCCATTTGCTATCTAAAGCTTGATTTTCAGAAAGGCTGAAAATTTACTACATCAACAGAAATCAACTGTTATCTAAATTAATGAATAATATTGAAAGATATTACTCTAACACTGTATTACACCTTATACAGTGGCGTGTACCTATTTAAACTGAGGTAATGTAACCTAACCCTGGAGTGGAACAGTACTTTGTACCCCACCCAAAACTGATGGAAAGCCATGAAAATGCTGTAACTATTTCACAGAGCTTATGGCCAAATGCTTTGAGCCCATTATTTATAGTAGAACGACCAAAATTATTCACAGGGGAATCACATAATCCTATGCTGCTTTGGTGACCATTTTCTGTGGTGTTTCTAGGTGGGTTTTCACAGGGTTTTCGATTTTTTTTGTGGGCTGCGGGTGGTAATTGACAGCAATTTTCTATCTTGCATGCTTCTCAGTGTGCTCTCACTTCTCAAGGCATAATGGATTTCGATCACAGCCATTAACATGAAAAACATTCGTTTTCAGCTCTGAAACAAGAGCTACTTCTGAATATGTGGGATTTAAAATTCAAGAAAAACAATTCACGTATATTTGTCTCAATGGCTCCTTGACTGTTTTACTACCAAAAAAAAGTGACATCTTTAAATGGCAAATCAACTGTACATTCCTTCGGGAGAAAAACAAAACCAAACTGTGCAGATGTCTCCAACCTTCTCCATTTTCATAAAATATGAGGTGGCTGAGAACAAGTCAAGGGGAAATTAAGATCTGAGTTCTCTTTTTCACTGTACAGATGTCTATTTCATCCAACTTTTTTCATTATGATCCATTGCAAAAGAGATTCCTTTGCCTTTAAAAGCAGAAAAAAAGTCAGATGTGAAGCTAGATGATGAAGACAACTAACAACCCAGTGCAGGTGCAGCTAATGGGGAATATCGCCAAGAACTTGAGAACTTTGACGTTTGGTTTCACAGGAGTGAGGGCCTAACCCATGCAAACTGATCATGATGGTGATCCCTTCATCAGAGATGAGGGCCCACTGGCTCCTGGACATGACACCAGCCTGTGACAGACACTGCATTAGCATGCTTTGTGTATTTCATTGCTCTTCACGGAGTACTTTCAGTAAAGAAAAGCAGAAAAGCAGATGGGAAGTTTTTCCTGTTCATTTTACTCAGTCCATCTTGCTCACTAGATACAACAGGAAAATAAATACACTCACTTTCTCTTTGTTTCCTCCTTTTAGTCTTATTCCCTACCCCCAAGTTTGCCAGCAAGATGTTCCTGTGTATCGTTAGGGGTTGAGGAGAACAACTATCCTGTCTAAATTAAACTGTGTCCTGAAGTCTGAGGTTCATAAGACAACAGACTTTTGGTAAAAACTAGTCAATACTTGTTTGTCAGCTGCTCCCTTTATCTTCCTCTCAAGGATTTTCAGTGGCTCCTGCGAGAAACAAGGCCTTGGACTATAAAGACCTCGGCCTGGCAAGGGCTTCTGTATCAAATGCAGTTAAAATGGGTAGTAATATAACAATTATGGACTCCTCAAGGTCTCACAAGTTATAACCTCCTAGTTCCTTCAAAGCGAGAAAAGGGAGACCCTTTCACCTCACTTCTTTTTTTAAGAGGTTGCAGTGAAAATTTGTAACCCAGAAAAATATAGTGGATTTTTAAACACACACACACACATACACACATATATATATATAAGTATATATATACACACAAAAAAAACCTGTGGTGCTATCTTGCCTTTAATATTGCCAGGGAGGCAACATTCAAGCAGTTAATTTTTTTATTTTAGCATTTATACACCAGAGTCTCAGTGCAGGGCTGAATCTAATTATCATAAATGCAACTATGTGAAGATCAAAACCCATGAAGATGTTTTGAAGATTGAAAAGGCTGGAAAAAAGGCTTAATTAAATACAACCACAATGTGCTGTTATTTTGAAGAGAAACATAAACAAACCGCAGGCTTCTAGGTATATAATTCCATTTTAGGAAACCTAAGACATTGAAGTCTAATTTGCTCTAAAGGGACTACCACAGGGACATAAAACACTTGCTGGCATGGAATTACTCACATTATTCAAACTACCTATAGTTCATTTATAGATTACTGTATTTTGTGCCATTAACTTCAAATATGCTGATTGTCCATATCTATCTTACAGTATTAATACAATATTCATAAAAATTGTCCAGTAAAAAAAAACCTAGAGTACAAAAAAAGAGAAGTAATCAGTTGAGATAACTTTCTCTTCTGCTCTGCATATTTATGCATCATTTGCTTAAAACGAAATTTCACTCAGCTAACCACCCACCTAGGTTTCTACTGCAATTATGTTTTTTTCTCTTTGAAAGAGTGGTGGGTTAATTATCAGCCATTAGTAAATTTCTACATCCTCAACAAAGTCATTGGCAGACCAGGAGAGACTTTTCCACTACGAAGTTAATGCATCTCATCTAGTTTAAAACCTGGTGTCTGTATCTTTATATTTTGACCCAGGCTTTAGTTTTGTTTAGATGTATGGTATGGCATGGAGAAAACACAGAGCCTGCAAGGAGGGAGGGTGGGAGACTGGGAGAAACATGGGAGCACTCCTCAGATCAGTGTCTGACACAGCAAAGCAAGCTCGTGGGTGTCTGGAGCTACAGACCTGAGAACACCAGGGCATGGGACAGCAAGGCGACACTTGCTCTCGAAACAGCTCTTTGGATGTCTGCTGCCAGGGAATGGTGATGGACGGCTGGGGCTTCTCTGGCACGGGCAAAGCACCTCTGCACAGAGGAGAGAGCAAGCTGGAGGTCTCAGGATTCAAGGACAGAACCTTCACAGCCAGAACAGACAGAGACCTCCAAACTCAATACTGAGCCCCTTTAGATTTGAGCCCCTCAAGGTTTGAATCAAACTTTGCAATTTTTTTTAGGATGTTGTTGTTAATTTGTAGCTATAGCTAGAGAGTTACAGTTGCACTGTGAATATTGTGTGCTCGGATAATCTTTTGCTTTAAGGAAAAGTGAAGATAAACCCAAAATGATTGGGCTGTCTGGGCAAGAGCCACCAGGAGTGAAGCCAGCAGAACTAACCAGTAGGTGGGGTTAAGGTAATTCTCACAGTGGGTGATTGCCACCATTGACTGACTGACCACCTACTCAAAATGGACCCCAAGCTCAAATGGACGCATGAATTGCACATGTGGACTAATCAGCATTAGAACTGAGAAATATAACTAGCAAATGGGGGTTTGAACAGTAATTAATAGAAAACTTACGTAATTTGTAATCAATGAATGCTGATGCCTATATTTAAAAAAATGTATAAATAATGTAAAGTTCTGATGATTGGTGAGCCAGCCTTTCTATGGGTTAGCATCTAGCTCCCTACTTCGTGCGAACTAGAATAAAAATTGAAACACCTCTCCTCAGTGTTTGAATTGATGTTATGCACCAGGTAACGAGCCTGTGCTCAGGACAACACACTCAAGTACCATCAGCAATGTCAAGAGAGGGCAGTGGCATTTGTTTCACACAATCTCACTCTCTGGGACACTGCAATGCAGTATTTTCAGTTTTCTGTAGGCAAGCACTTTCCTTAAACAGTGACTTAAAAAACCAGTATGTTGAAAATAAAAGCTTTACTGTCCATCTTATGCCCACAGCCCTCTGCTGCTGAAGGAACATCACAAATGCCAAACTGACCTAGAGAGCCACACATCCTGTTCCACCTTACTATTGCTCTGCTCCTTGTCAGCCTCCCTCATGGTCTTTGAATCCCAAGCAAGACATAAGAGTTAAGACAAGGAACAAAGGAAAAGGGAAGAGAAAGGAATCAAAACTGGAAAACAAAGAATTCTAGAAAAAGGAAATATCTTTTTTAGAAGCTGGTACATGATTAACGTTTCAAAGAATTTTTAGTGAAAGACAAAAATCTTGAAGCTATTTAATATTCCAAATCAGTTACAGACTCATATTTTCACATGCATCCGTATAAACAGTATACACATTTAGTCATGAGCTTTCACAAAGACATTTAAACATGGTTTAATTGTCCCTTTTTTCCCTCCCTTTTATTTCTTTTTAACTACTGAAATAATCTTCTTTAATTGCATGCCAAAGCCTGAGAGTGTTTAGTGGCACTTGAAAACATTGACCAAATAAGCAAACCAATTAGATTAATTGGCACCAGAGATACTGTGTGCTTTTGGATAATACACAGATGGAAAAAAACCCCTCAACATTTACTAGTTTTAAAACTCTGTTTGCAAAGCTTTGTTTGTTTTAAAGATTATGTCTATGTATCCTGCTACTCTTGATTTTCAGAGAAGAGGAATGGGATGTACACATCCTGTCACGATGTCGGTCCACAAAATATATTCCAGACTGAAAAATACAGTCTCAAAAAATATTTATTACTTCCCATTTTTAGTCACAGAACAATTCAGGAAGCATGCTGTGCATGCCTCTGAAGAAGGGAGGGCAGAGGAGAGGGCCACAAAATTATCCCTCAAGTAACTAGCAGATTATTTATATTTATATTTTAGCAGTGCCATAAACAGGTAAGTGCTTAGGCTTACATACAGGCTCTAACTTTTCTACTCTACTTTTGAAAAAGTTCTCTACTTTTTCAATCCTTTTTTCTTTAGTCCTCCCCTTTCCATCTCATAGGAAGATCAGTAGGAATTTCTGGGATTGGCATCATATAATCTTTAAAGTTACCCAACATTTTAAGCACTGCGTGTCTTTTAAATTCCTATATTTCTCCTTAGGAGTTCAGATCATCTTATGCAACAGTCACAGAAGACAGCTGCAAATTCTCTAAAGACTTGTGTATTGTGGTAAGTGACTGGGTGTCATGGGTTGAAACAGCTAGCCCAACAGCTATTGCGGAGCTGGTGGCATACCGGAGAAGTTACACAGCTCTTTTGAGCACACCTAATACCTCTGAACTGTATTCAACTAAGAAGCAATGAAAGAAAGAACTGAGTGCCTGTAAATATTTTCTTTCTTATTAAAATTTATTAATAATAAAAAGAGCTTCAGAAGTCCCCTGTGAGATAAAAGTACACTCCTGTGTTGCCATACTAAATCTAGAACTGAAAAACCTAGAGTCTGATGGCAGTCAGAGGGAAGCTGATTGTAGAAGCAGCATTAAGTTCCAACAATCATTCCCTCACAGTGCTGCTGTGCATAAATCTATCTCCACCAAAACTTGTAGTGAGCTGGGAATGTAGTCACCTCAGAAGAAATGGTAACTTGGTGCAAAGCAGTTAACAAGGATAGAGTAGTTTCAGTCCTAGGGTTTCAAAATCGTCTAAAAAAATGTAACCTAAATTGACTACATAAATGGTCCATAACTTTGGTTCCATATGGCACCATAATGGACAGGGTCAAAATATCCACCAAGCTTCCCATGACAGATGCTTCTTGCTGTAGCACAGGCTTGAGCACTGTGTTTGTAGTAACTGGAAGATGACATCACTGAGCATGGACCCTGCACACTTCAAAATCCAGTCAGATCTCCTACTTTGATAAGGATTTGCTGTGAGGTATGAGAACAGTCTATGGCCCACGTACAAAGAAAGGGGATTATTTCGATCACATGTGAGATATGCCTTCCCAGATAGGTAACAAGAGAAGACGTCAGGAAAGACGAACTGATTTTCTCCGCGATAAGATGGCAAACCATCCTCAGCCTTCAGCCTCAGACATGGAAACGTTTACCTTGCAGACCTGTTCGATGAATGCACTTTTGCATTCACACTTCTAGCCCAAGGTCTGTGATGGTATGGCACCATCTGGAATCAGACCTGGGCTGTCTAGCCAGCAAACAATGGGCTAGTGGAGACTCATTGAAAGAGTATTTGATTCAGTTTCAATCATTTGATCTATTTGTTTTCAAAAGCACAGCACACAGATTGAACAAGTTGGTGTTGCTAACCTTCCCCAGTACAATAGTCCTTTTGAAATTGGTGAATTGCTTACAACCAATTCAGTGCAATTGCTCCTGGGTATCTCAATTTTTCTTATTTTGTTTTAGTTTTGTATACATATATTATTTAGATGGTAAATTTCTCCATGATGTTCAGACACTGCTGGAGTGCTGTGTCTACTCACAGCACTGTGTAAGCAATAATTCCATCTCCAAAGTTTTGTAAAAGTGATTTACAGTGAGTGACAAGTGATTCAATAAGTGCTTCAGTTAAAGCTGTAGAGTATGTAGTAAATCTCTTGCCTGAAAAACTTGTTTCAGCTACTATGGCTCTCTGCAGATCTGTAAAAATTCATGTGTTTAATTACCTACATTTGGAGATAACAAATTCACCTGAGACTTTCTGATGCTGTAAAGAGACCACATTATTAATAACTAATTTAACCATTAATAACCATTAATTTTTATTAAAATATTTGCTTATATGCAAAGTTTAATGCCTATTTGTATAATAAGAAAATAAAGCCCCAAAACATCAAATGTACACTAACAAAGGATAGTGAAAGAAAAGTTTATAAAAAAGCCAAACACCCCAAACCCTTAGGCAAAACCAGCAGACAAAACTCTAAATATTTTCATGTGCATTACCTTTCAGACTAGTTCTGCGAATCTCAGATGCAGGCTGTACAGAAGGTGTAGCAAATTGAATGAGTTCTCTGTATACTCCTACTGCAATACAGAAAGAATAAATGTTGATGTACTCTGGCTGAATTCTTTACTCTTGATTTTGAAGGTATATCGAATCTCTGTGGGGACCTCGGTGAAGTTATGTATCGAAAGGATAGAGACCTACTGCTGTATCTTCATTTCTTGAGGTCAGAGCTCGTGATCCAATACTGTTACAGACTCAGGCAACTTACACCCAATAGAAGGCCTTTGGGTGTTTTTCTATAGTCCCAGTACCGTGGTACACGATTTGGGCAATTGATACCCATGACAACGACACATAAATAAAATACTTATGCATGTTGAAAACAAAACAGGTTAAAAGGCTCAGTGACTGGGGGACCCTCTTGAAGAGTAATGTTAATGACACTCGTATACTGTGGAAAACTTTACCATGTTGTTTTGGCAAAAAATTTTCAAATGGTTGTCATTCCTGTTCACTTCCAGAAGTGACAGAACTGCGAGGTATAAAATCTGTAGTGCTATTCTTTCATCTCAGAAAAGAGAGCGCAAGCTCAGACTTTTAAATGCTTTTGATGCTTTTAAAGCCATTACTCAATACAAGGTATGTTAAACTGGTTAAAAAGAAATGGCTTCTCTATCATGTTTCAGCATTTGGGGTTGAAATACAAGGCAGAACAGTCTGAGTGCTATTTTTGTTTCTGTTGCTTTGATAAGGCAAAGACAAAAAGAAAAAAACCCAAAACTACCACAGATAAACTGGAGGATTACCAATAGACATTAAGTAGGACATAATGAATCAGTAGCTCTGCTGAGAGTTTAACAAAGGCACCATTGTCCTGTCACACAACAGGGGTGAAAGGTTAATCAGAGGCAAGAGCATACTAAAATTTAGGGACAGGAAAAGATATTAAACCTTCTGAAAATATCAAAAGCTCACTTTTGAACTTTTTCACCCTGCTTCTTTGGCATCTTCACCTCCCCTGGAACAAATCAAGATATCCTGATCTCATTAAATGACTGTTTAACTTACTTTTCTCAGAAATTTTTTCCATACAGCCTTCATTCTCCAAGTGAGGAAAACCTGTCATTTTTCTATATTGACTCAATTTCCTAGGGTACAGGCGGCTTTTGTGTTTCAGCTGTTGAACACCAGAAAAACTTTTGGTAGTTTCACATTTAGAGCCACTGTACTGGGATTTTGAAAGGCTCCATAAATTCATGTCTGATATTCCTCCACTCAAGAAATACTTTCTGAAGATTAGCCCCACAAAAAATCATTGTATTGGTTTGCACTGCTCTTATTCCTTCCCTCTAGCAAATTAACGTATCTTCATCCACATCAGTCCTTTGAATTTTTTTCCATAAGTAAATTCCAACACTATTGTTAATGTCTCGTGTTCTCTCACCTCAAGCTGCATATATGTCAACACCCTGCATTCCTGCTTCTCTCTAGCCCAGTCTCCACCCCTAGCAATTTCTTATGGTATTCCCATTGAAAGCAATTAGCAGCACCAAAGCTCATTCCCTCTTTCCTGTTAGCAGGCACAGTACTTTTCCTCTCAGCCTGTTTGCCTGCAGGCAGGACAGTTGCAAAGACAAGTGTTCTCTGTTCTTGTCACAGGTCCTTGGCAAGGGCACTCCATGTGCCTCCTTTCCCTCCAGGAGACAAAGCCAGTAACTTCAAGAGGGCATTATTAATCAACTTCCAGCTTTGGTGCTGTAACTATTCCTACCTCCAAAGAAAGAGTCCTCCACCTCTTTTTCTTGTATGTACTCTCTACACTGCACCCACATCGCAAATGGGTACCTTAACCATTTATCTCTTCTCTCTGATCAGCCTCATATTTGAACAGCACGAGTTAAACGTTTCACCAGATTTCTAATGCTCCCTTTTCTTGAATTCTCCTTCCAACTTAGAGGAAATTTATTAACTCCTTAATTTAGAACACATTTCACTTGACTTTTCAGTCTCAAACAGTCCTTGGTCTGTTTTGAGGTACAGTGGCAACTGCATGCCTTCTAAATGGTTTATATTTGTTCTGGCTTCCACTGAAGTTTAGAGGACAAATTTGGAAAAATCTTTTCAGACGTTCTGTGGTCTTTCTCGAACACACTGGACCTTCTTCTTCTGAAGACCAGCTATAGGATACATGGAAATAGACTTGAAGCTGCATCAGAGGAAGTTCAGATTG
This sequence comes from Oreocharis arfaki, assembly GCA_013398015.1. Lineage (NCBI taxonomy): Eukaryota > Metazoa > Chordata > Aves > Passeriformes > Paramythiidae > Oreocharis > Oreocharis arfaki. Next base: position 402,420 of record VZRR01004499.1, on the reverse strand, counting down.
AGCAATAGGAAACAGTTCTTCACCCAGAGGGTGGTTGGGCACTGGAAAACTGGTTCCATGACACATGGAGGCTCATGCTGAAGATAAGCTGGAAGTGGTTGTAGCACCAGCCTGACAGAGTTCAAGGAGCATCTGGACAACAACTTAATCATATGGTTTAGTGTTAGGTGGTCCTGCAAGGAGCAGGGAGTTGCATTTGATGGTCTTTATGGGTCTCTTCCAACTCAAGATATTCTGTGATTTGTGACAAAGTACATTGCTAGGAGGAACAAATGCCACATTGGGAAAAAAGGAGAGAGCATATCCATACTCTGTACTTTATGCATCTGTATTAAGCAGAAAATACAGCTAAAATGGAAAATTAAGTTGCAGTTAAAAGAAAAAGAAAACCATGTCCTGCAGGTACTGAAAGAAAAGGGGGGTATGCTTCAGTCCGGTATAAGGGTAACCGAGAGTATATACCTTAAATAGCGTAAACTGGACACTTAGAATGAAGGGAAGATCACTGATTTTAGGGACCAGGAACAAGGGACAATTTTCTGTCATGTAGCATTCTCAGATTAAAACCAAATGTCATTCAGACATGAGTTGTAGTTCAGCAACACACAGCTGGGAGCAACCACGGAGAAATTCAGCATATGTTATGGAGATGGTTAACATAAATGATCACCAATGACAGGTTGGACATGAAAACTCATTCACCAGATCTCCTGGAGCCATACAGATACTTGTGTTGGGTTTTATGAATCCTACTTATCATATCATCAGCCTGGATTTCTTCAAGTCTTTCTATAGCTTGACTCCCATTTTACATTTCTCCTTTTATGGTTAAAGATGTCACTAAAGCAAACATTCTCTCCGCTGGGAAAACTTCCTAGCATAAAAAAATATTATCTAGACGTTTTTATGCGTCATATGTCCTTGACTTTAGGAAAGTTGAAGGAAGACCACAGTCCTCTTAACCCTTTATGTTACATGGAATGTGATGCTAAACAAACCTTACATTTGATTCATCAGTTTCAGTTCACATATCAATGTGTAACTTCGTGTTGTTTTATTAAGAAAAGGATATTTGTTGCCTAACTTTCTGGTATCTGTCTTGAGAGACAATGGGCGGAAAAACCCCACTAAAACTCAATGAATGACTTCTCTGTTCATGTATCTTCAGATAAAGAATGCATCCCCAGCTCTCCTTCAGACCCTTTGTACTGCTCTGACAATAGGAAGAGACAGAAAACCCTTGTAACTGGTCACCTGGCACCTCTATTCATGAGAAGAAATGCCCCAGACTGGATGACAGATGCTTTTCCTACTCTAAACTGCTTAGCAGCCATGGGTCAGACTACATATGATAGAGCTTTATGGTCTGATAACTGTCCCACTCACAATTATCCAGATTTTATTCAGTGGCCATGGATAAAGTTGTGGGATGCCCAATGTCTTCTTCACCTTGGACTTTGCTGAAAGGGTCTACCAAGCCTTCATGTCTAGGGACAAGGTTCAATGAAGAAAGGTGGTACTAGGTGCCGATGAGGAGTTCTAACATCTCTGGAGCAATCCTGTCCCCCATACGTGCATAGGACCTGAAAGGACACATCAACAGGTGCTAAGCAAGCTGGCTGACACCCTAGCACAGCTACACCCTAACAGCTTGATAGGTCATGACTACAGAAAGGGAAATGTGGTATCTACTCCTTACAAACAGAAAAGAAGGGTGATCTGGAGAACTACCAGCCAGCTATCATTTCAGCTTCTGGGAAATTAATGAAGTCAATCTCCTTGGAAATTTCTTTCAGGCATATGAAGGTGGTGGTTGTGGCAAGTAACAACATCATGCATTTACAAAAAGTGAGAGCAATGGATGTCATTTATCACAACCTTAGTAACCAACCGATTCTGCCACGGTATTTCCATATTCGGGTTCAGGCGCTGAGGTCTGGGTGGGGAGACATCTACACGGGTAAAAAAAGTGGTTTACTGCTTAGGTGTAAAGGCTGGTGATTAGTGGTTTGTGCTCAACCTGGAAACTGGTTAGGGGTGGCAGTCCCCCAGAGTCTGTTGGGATCTCTCCTGTTTTACACCTTTATCAGTGTCTCGAGGGAGAAGATGTCATGCACCTGCCTCAGCTTTGTATATGACACCAAGCTGGGGTGCCTGTAGTCAAGTACTTGATGGCAGGGCTGCATGTCCCAGACAAGTGAGAGGAAGGGGACGATAGTGACCCTGTGAAATTTAACAAGGGCAAATGTTGAGCTCTGCTATGGAAGGCAGAGTGCTGCAGTACTGCAGACTGGGCCTGTGGAGCAGCTCTGGGGGGAACAGCCAGGTAGCAAGCTGAACAGGTGCCAGCTGTGTAGTATGTGAGAGCCATGGATCATCCCCTCTTCTCACTGCTCAGACCACACAAGAAATAATGCTTTAAATACAGGAAAAACATTGACAGACTGGTGAGAGTTGAGGGAAGACCACCAAGATGGTGGGGCTGGAGCTCTCTCTGCAAATAGAGCTTGTAGGACCAGGGCTGGTTCAGCTGGGAAGAGGGATGACTTTGTGGGCACTGACAGGAGGGAATGGAAGAGGCATAGTCAGGCTCTTCAGCAGTGCATGGTGGGAGGGTAAGAGGCAGCAGCCCAAGCTGACACATGGAGGCTCATGCTGAAGATAAGGGGAAGCTTTTTCCTATGAGGACAGCCCTGCAGTGCAGCCAAGGCACAGAGACGCCGGGTTGCCTGCTGGTCTAGACCCTCCACCTGAGCTTGCAAGCTGGAACTGGAGAGCTTTCCAGGTCCCTTCCTATTTAAAATGCACCGTTATTTTGCTTGTCTGCTAACCTACACACTCTACCTCCTGCACATACCCTCTTTTTCTCCTCTTAGACCAGACAGAGCCTTGGATTAGAAAGAAATTAAAACCATCAGGCTGTGGCAAACCAAAAAGCATTCAGGAGCTTTCCAGGAAAGTTAGGAAATCTTTATTACTACTTCAATCTTATTAACTAAAATAGGTTCTTACTAAATTCTAGAATGTGCAATCAGTTCCTTCTACTTCCTAAATTTCCCAGATTTCCCTTGCAGCAATCACGGATTCATTCTTTAACCAAAGCTACCATAACACAAATATCAAAACCATTAGAAGTTCAAGATAACACAGCAACCGCTGTGGTTGGATAGTCAGGTTCCATATCTGCTCTCCTTCTAAGAGTAATAATTGGAAGTTTACCATGGTGTTGGAGAGACTTACTGTCCAGTCAGCCATGGTGACACAGCAGCATTATGGGTTTTACCCTAAGTTTCTCCTATTCCATGCACACTACAAGTTTAGTAGGAATTCTGAAGGCTGCCTTGTGATTCCACCATTAAGATCATGATCCTGCAAACAAACACCTCCCTGACAGCCATGTAAGTCTTACAAAGAAGACTGTAAACCACATGTATTTGTTGTCATGCATCTGGGAGAAAACATAGCATGATCAATTCTTTTAATAGATATTTCAAAATCAATCACCATACTACAATGACAGAGGCACAGGAACCCAGTGAAGCATTCTGCTGAGGTGGGACTGTTCAGCCTAGAGAAAAGAACACTCAAGGGTGATCTCATGTGAAGAAGACATATCAATACATATGGAACGTCAGGGGGTGATTAGAGACAGCCAACAGGATTTTAGGAAGGGTAAATCACGACTAAGTTAATGGTCTCCTACAGTGGAGAACAGAAGAGCTAAGAATGCCATTTGCCTACATTTCTGTAAGGCTTTTGATAAGTCCTCCAGAGCATTCTTTCTAATTTGGGAAGATGTTGGTTTGATGAATGGACTGCTAGCGGCCAAAGAATTGGCCGGAGGCCCACATCTAAAGAGTTGTAGTCCTCAATGTGCCAGTAACAAATTGCTACTGCCACAAACCTCATGGGTCTGGACCACGACAAATAGTATTTAATATCTACATCAAGTAGATACTCCCACATACACCTCAGCAGTTTCCAGGTGACAGCAATATGAACAGTGCAGTAGGTGCATTTGAGACATCCAGAGGGACTGTGAGAGGCTTGAGAGGTGGGCCTGGACAAACCTAATGAAGTTCAACAAGGCCAAGTACAAGGTTCTGCACCTGGGCCAGGGCAATGCCAGGTACAAGTACAGGCTGGGCAGAGAATGGAGGGAGAGGAGCCCTGAGGGGAAAGGCGTGGAGACACCGAAAGACAAAGAGCCGGATGTGACCTGGCAATGTGTGGTTGCAGCCAGAAACCCAACCACATCCTGGGCTGCATCCAAAGCAGAGTGGCCAGAAGTACAAGGGAGGGGATTCTGCCCCTCTGCTCAGCTCTGGTGAGACCCCACCTGGAACACTGCATCCAGCTCTGGGGTCCCCAGCACAGGACAGGCCCTGAGATGGCAATGAAAATGGTCAGAGGTCTGAAGGACATCTGCTATGAAGACAGGCTGAGAGAGTTGAGGCTGTTCAGCCTGGAGAAGAGAAGGCTTTTGGGAGAGCTCATTGCAGCCTTCCCATAACTATAAGCGGCTTATCTGAAAGACAGAGAAGGGTATCTTACCAGGCCTTATAGTGACAGGACAAGCAGCAATGGTTTTGAACTGAATAAGGATAGCATTAGATTTTAGGAAGAAATTCTTGACTGTAAGGATAGTGAGGCAGTGGAAGAGGTTGCCCAGAGAAGTTTTGGATGCCCCATTCCTGGAGAAGTTCAAGGCCAGGTTGGATGGAGCTCTCAGAAATCCAGTATAGTGGAAGGTGTCCTTGGCCACTCCACGGAGGTTGGAACTAGGTAATATTTCGCAGCCTCTTCCAATAGAAACCAGTCTATGATTCTATGACATAGTAAGTGCATTATTACATATATAAGAAGAAAAACTATCATTAGTATAAAATCCAGAGCTAACCAAGTGCATTTGGACTATAAGACAGTATATCAAAATTGTTGAAAAGGCTCCTTTAAAATGACTCTCATTTCCTGTGAAGAGAGGAAGATCTGTACCGGCTTTGCTCCTTGGCTAGAAAGTACTTATCCAAAAAGAAAAGCCTGTTCTTAAACAAACAGTGACATAAGGCTTGTAAGAGTGTGCCTGGATGCTCAAAAACACATTTAGTTTACTTGAACACTCAGCTCCTGAGAAAGGACCAACACAAAGAGCTTCCCAAAGAATCTGACAAAAGCCCAATGGGATTTTCAAGGAGAAATCATGGAGTTGGACCAGATGCTCTCTCAAGGTCCCTTCTATCCTCAAAAAATTTGTGAAGTAGAGTCAATCTTGCTTTCCTTGCTTTAACTCCTTTTGGAGAAGAAACTGTAAATCCAGTGTTGATTTAAGCCACCAAAGGTTTGGCAGATGTTTAATGCATCACACTGCCATGGGAAGAGCTGGAGCCTTGATATTTTATTGTTAGAGTCACTATCTTTAGAACATAAATCAGCAATGAAAGAAGACATTGCACTGATGGAGGGAGAACAACTCTCTCTTGCCCCTTCCTCCCCCACCAGCCCCCCTGCAAATATTAATCTGTAACCACAAAAGAGTAAAGAATAAAGAAAATTCAACCAAGCAATCAGCATCATGGTTAATTGTAAACATAATTCCACTTAAACCAAGGCACTGCAGATTTCTATTCCATAGTTGCAAGACAGCAGAAAGTACCTATTGCAGCAACCTATCCTCATACCTGTGACAATGCAAAGAGAAAGGGGAGTTTAGCACAGAAAACTCCCAGCCAACACTCAGTTAAGTTTTTACATTGGTGGTGAGCAGATGTCCAAGGGAGCTTAAGCAAGAGATAGTCAAAAACTAGTTGAGTACCTTAATCACTTCACTTTATACACAGGCTGAGATTCATGCATTTCTACACTAACAATAAAAATAGCATTTCTATGCTGCCCTGCTTGCAGAGGTCCAAAAGACCATCAAGCTACATCTTGATCTTAGACATGCCCACTTTCACAGAAGCATCTTCTTAATTCATCCACTTAATTATTGTACACTCTGCTAACAAAACCTGACACTGATGAAAGCAGTATTAACTTCTCCTCTGCAAGACAATTTTTGAGAGAAAACATTTCAGAGGCCCACACTTGTTGGACAGAAGTAGTAAAAAAAACAGTAAAGGAGTCACTACCACATTTCACTTTTGTCTTATGCCCTCCCCAGAGAAACAGCCACATCACAATAACCCCACCCCAACCCTAACTAGGTGCCTAGCCAGCGTGGAACTTACAGCTGGGGACTTAACAGAGTTGCAAAAAAAGAATCAAAATGTTTAGCGGAATAAGCAAAGTGAAAACGTAGCTGCTCATGAAAGTCGAAAGAAAACTGCTTCATCTTGGATAGCCTGGGTGGTACTGGCTGAGCATATCATGAATATTTCCTCTGCACCACTCAAAAAGTAAGCCCTCCTGCGGCATTTTGCACCATTTTCTAGACCACCCACTCAGATGAGGATACACAAACCACATGTGCTAGGAATGTCTGCCCTGCACTGAAAGCAGTATCAGCATTCTGACCTTATTCCTTGCACAGCCAGAATTTTAATACAAACTTGCTTGCATTTTCAATTCCTTTGATTCTTTAATGGTTTGTATGTAGTCACTGGCTATTAGATGCTTAACGATTCGAAAGGAGAATATAATTGTAGGAAAACCCCAGCATTATCAGAGTAGAAATATTTTTAGCAAGTATTTCCTGTCCTTTTCCTCCCTGAAAGAGATAGGCTTTATTTCTAGGTCTTACTAAAAAGCTGTATCTGACATCTTCACAAATCCACTCTTTCCTAAACAGGACTCAGACCTTGCATTCTGTCTCTCTGTGAGCAACGATAAAAGGTATTAATTTATTCCTTGCTGTGACAAGAAGGGTGAAGTTTACTAACAGAAATCCCAGCTTCACAGCATCAGTTCTCTGAAGAAACATAGGAAAATGCATAACCCATTTGATGGAAGATTCAGGAAATGGTTACTTCCAGACAGAATTATACTGAATGATAATAAAAATACATCTGCTTCATTCACAGGCCTATATTTGACTTCACTCAAATTTCCAGACGCGAAAAATTAAAAGTAAATGAAAAATGCGAGATTATCGCTTCGCAGTACAATCAGTCTGGCTGAGGTAAAACACAGAATGTAAGTCAGATGCAATAGTGAAACACATGTGAAACAGACATTAGTATCCCAAACAATAAAACATCTTAAATTTTTTTATGTTGCTGCCACCTCAATCTCCCTCTGTCTCTATTCAGCAACAACTGCAGCAGATTTTACAGTAGCAAACCAAGGCAGTTGTATTACTGTATCTCTTCTTTACACCTTTTTTTCTTTCCCTCCCACTCCACCCCACACCCCAGGGCCTTGTTCTCACTGCGGTGATACTTCTCTTTCCTGTCTAGTCACAGTGGCATTTCTTGCTGCTCAATCAAATGCAAGGCCCTTACAGCGAGTGTGCTTTGATGTTAATTCATCTGTCCAGACACAGAGCCAGCCTTGTAAATGCCATTGGTTTACCAGCATTAGTGCACTGATTAACTCCCAAGCATGCACAAAAGCACTGCAGATAGATGTGTTTTAGGATATATGTGTTTTAGTCCCTGTCATCTGTTAGTAAGGCTTTTATGCGCAGCAGTAAAGCTTCGTACAGTGTACAGAGCAGCTTCCTGGTGTACACTACACTCTACTGCACACTGCTTGACAATTAAGAAAACTATCAAGGCTCATAAAAACACATGCCTCACACTTGCTGAACTTTGGAACATTTCTTATTTCACTGCTTATTTTTGTAGCTCCTGCTCGTGGCTGAAAACCCGACAAAATTTTCATCACAATGCTTAATTTCTGCAAACCACGGACCGATGAGCAAACACAAAACAGACTCTGTAGACTGAAATAAGAGTTTACTAAAAGATAGTTTGTCACTAAACTGCAAGTGGCAAAAGATGGAATGCGGTGTATATGAACAAATCAGACATCCTACCATCAGAGTAAGACAATGCATAAAAACCCCCCAAACGAATGAGGCAGCTTTCACTTCAGACAATTCTACAGTCTTCCCATCAATTTTGCAAACTAAGTGACAGGTCTTGAAATAAACGGGTCATTCAAGAGACCCCAAAACACTAGTATAGCTTCTAGGAAAGGAAGATTGTACCAAGTAAGGACCAAGGACTCAATCAAGATTGTGAAAGTACTTTATTTCACTGTGAGAATGGGAAAGAAGAACAATGGGTCAGGCAAAACCCAAGAACTTGTAATTTCCTTCCCGGAGACTAGAGGAAACTTTAATAGAAATATACTGGGCTCTCCAAATGCACTGTATGTGCATTATGTTTCTGAAATTGAAAGCACAGACTTTTCCTAAAAACACCAAACCAATGAAGAGAGAGAGAAATGATCAACCATTTCTTACAGTCCAAAGGCTGAAGACTGAGCACGGGTTTAGCTTTACCTTGAAAGACTCTCTTCACTTCAGTGTACGAGAGGAAGAAAGGAGGGCCCTTCCTCCTTTCTAGCTCTTCTTCTTTAGCATGGACTAAGATGGCCTTCAAATTTAGATGATACCGAAATTTTTCTAAAGCCTCTCAGCTGACTAGAATTTGGGGAAAAAAAAAATTTAAAACTTGTCTACCCAATTGGACATCCACTTTCTGAGGAGGAAAGTTACTAGTGAGAAAACTGTCTTTGCTACTGGATACAACTACTGTTCTAGTAACAGTGACTCATGCTGAGGATTACTTTAGATATTGGAATTTACTGCTAATCTCTGTTTGTCTGGTCCAAATTCTCTTATATAACTGCTTTAAACAGCTTTATGCTAAGTAAAACTCCAATGCATTGGTTGCCAAAACACTTTAACCCATCCCAAAGATCAGTGCTCATTGACGTTGAAGACTTTTTAATGGGTCCACCCCTTCTAAAGGGTATCTTCTTGTTCTCCCTTTAAGAGAAATATGAATGTCTGAAATTAGGTGAACACAGATTGATTTTGTTTCCGTATACGAAATTAGATGAAAATAGCTAACTTTAAAATTTAATCAAAACTTAGTCACCCTATTTCTATCAGTGTGTTGTGAAAAAGTCAACACACATTGACACCAACAGTCTATTTTCTTCTCTCTCTCATTGAATTAGAAAGTTGAAGAGTTTAAGGACGATCCACAGTCTGCATGAAATTCAGCACTGATTTGATACCGTAATTGCTGTCATCTCCCTTTTATGCCTATTCACCTAGTTTCTCTTTTCCTTCGCCCCTGTTCTCAGTGTATAATAAAGCTTATCTGGTATTTTAAGGGTAAAATTATTCATTTCACCATTTCTAAAAAAACAGTGCAATAGTCGTACTAGAAGTATCCCCTTCTGAAACTCAATGAGTCTTTACCACAAGACTTAGTTAGAAAAGTCTAAATGGACAAATTTCCATATACATCTGGTATAACTAAAAGACAGGAAAGTTGAACACACATTTGTAGACCAAAGGTTTTTAAGGTTGCTTTTAGATTACCAAACATTTTTATATAAAACAATCAATAAAAATTGAAGTTTATCCCCTTTACATGCACCCCTTTTCCCTTCCCCATCGTCACCTGCCTTCTGTCAATAGTAAAGTTAACACTACACTCCCACTCCTCCATCCCCTCCCCAATTGCACATTAAGACATGGACTTAAAAGAACAACATAACGCTTCAAGTATGCTTCATGCCAATCATCAATAAGAGTCATAACATTACTGAAAAAGTACACTTATTCTTCGGAAGCCTAAGGAGGACTTCCTTCGGAGTATGATCAAACAACATTTTAAATAAGAAAAAAGCCCCCCAACCCAATACGTGTCGTGCCCTTTCAAAAAGAGTAAAGTGTAAAATTTTCTTTGGACTTAAAGAAACAGTATTAAGATTTACCATCTGAATAAGAAATAACCCCAACAGTTTTTCAGTGCTGCACAAACTGTGCACATGAAACAGTAAGTCATAAAGATACTACTGTTCAGCTCTACACATAGAGACTACATGTGGCATATAAGCATACACATGACATACTGGCCTGTCTAGTAACAAGATACATTTTTTAGTCTCGTAAACCTGAATAAACCTTTGCTTCCAGAAGTATTTTTAAAATTGTAATATTCTGTTTTCATTTAGGAATTTGGATTTTTAATATGAAAGTAATGATTTCATCAAGAAACCATCAGCAATATGAGAGCATGAAGCATTGATGTGAAACTGAGTGCACATCCTCTCATTTGATCATGCATAAACAAGGATCCTGATTTTAAGAAATAACGGATGGTATGAAAGAATACTCATTTTTGTATACAAGAAATTCTTCTGGAAACATAATGAGATTATTGAACAGATACCAAAATCTGGAAAGTTTAAAAAAGCATATATGCATGTGTGTGTATGTATATACATACATATACAGGTGTGGTATATGTGTATATATAAACACACACATATAGATGATACCATACATGTATTTATTCAAACATTTAACTGTATAACAACACATTTTTTTCTTTTCAAATAAAAGGTTTTAATTTAGCAGTTGTAAAAAAACAAACTAAATCAGAAAAAAATCCCCAAAACAAACTAAGCAGATCATATACTATTTGAACAAATAAAAATGTTATGCAAAAAGTTTCATGGTAGAAGTGAGTCACACACTGGCAGCAGAAGAGTGTTGAAACTCGAAGTAATAAATAGCTCCAAATCAAAAATTTTCTACAACATTTTCTTTAAAGACAGGACCAGTACTTTTTCTTTTATGATGAGCTCCTGCAGAACACCTTCACTCTAATATATATTTAATTTTTGCAACATTTAAATGGACACAAAAATGTAGACTGCAAGAGTTGCCAGATTCAGGACAGTATACATAACATTTTTTGTTAAGTCTTACTGGTTTATTCACTGAGGCTAGACAGCAGGTCATATGAACCTATTTGGTGCACTTTTTAACCAAGGTCAATATCAGTAAGTGGATGAAATCAAGAACCTGTAGTCCAGCTTGCTGCGGTCCAACCCACTGTGGTAGACAGGAAACGAAATATAGGACCACTGCTTGGTTGCCAAGTTTGTATCTTGTTTCCTGGAACTGCAGAGGTGGAATCAAGACTGTAGTGTTTTAATTGACTAAAGAAAGACAGCAAGAAGTGGCATTTTATATGAATAAGATTACTAGGCTTGTGAAAGTACTGCATCAAAAGGGCACACAAGGGACCCCCACTACTTGCAATATCTGGTAGTGTCACTCAGTGACTCATTGACTTTAGGACACATGTATGCAATAATAAATAGATCAGTTATATAGTAAGGCAGTGTGTTGAACATGCATTCATCTTGTGGACTTGAACACCACAGAGAGAGATACATGATATCATACACATTCATTAAGAACAAGTATTTTTGTTTGTTTTTCTGTGTTTGTTTTTCAAGGCTATCCAGGCAAACTCTTCTAGAGCATTTTCTTCTTGAGAAGAGTGGTCCTCTGAGTCTGGTCACTTTTTCTCTCCCTTATCAAGAGACTGGCTTTAAGGAAAAATAAAAGCTGAAGAGGTTTTTGGTTTTTTCCCCCTCCATTTTGGTCGCATCATTCTGCATATGTCATTTAAAGAACAGTTTTTGATGCAGCCATATGCGGAATCCTCAGGAGGTTCCAGATGTTTCCAGATAACTCTGTAGTTTACGGACTGTGGTTTTGTCCAGTGAACAAAGATCAAAGTCAAAGGTTGTATTTGTGATATGAAAGTGTCCAGTTTCTTCTATAAGATTTACTATCTGAAAGAAAAAAAAGATGCAGTTGGAAATTCCAGAAGTTTTACATGCCCACTGAAAGTATTAACAAGTACCATACAAAAGGCCTAAAATGACCCAAAGTGCCCCAATATTTGCAGGTTTAACCATTATTCTTATCATTTACTTCCTTTCTGACGTGCATTATTGTCCAGACTACAGTACCTTGGGTTTTCTTTTTGGATCATTGTCAACCATAATGTCAGCATACCCATCTGCTGTTGCAGCAAACATTAGCATTGACAACATATTTTTCAAATGTTCAAAGAAAATCTGCTTATTTTCTAAGTCAGTTGAAAAAAAGAGTGGGGTTGAGGGGCAACATTATACCCTTAAGCTTAAACAAATAATTTTTAAAATCCCAGGTAGATCTCTGGAATATTAATTATGTGCATAGCTGCTAAGCAGGTTATAGTAGGAAATAACTGGCACAAGCCTTTCTGCAAGCAAGGAAAGAAAAAATCCTTAGAGAGTCTAGTCCATATCAAACAAAAAATACATTCAAGAGCTCTCACATGAACTGTTACTTCACACAGTAGCAGTCACTTTTTGAGTAACAGAGTTAAATCTATTTTTTTAGCCATATCAACCATAGAAGGACTCCTAGCAAGGTCATAACATCACTTGGGTTGTGGGGTCTTCATCCTTGGAGATATTCCAAAGTCAGGTGACATAGTCCCAGGCAACTGGCTCTATATACGTCCCTGTGACCTCTAGAGATTCCTTCCAACCTTAACCATCTTCCAACTCTGTGAAATCAACAGTAGATACCTAACTTGTGCCTTTGTGCAGTTATGACATTGTTAGTCTCTGAACTGTAACCTGTATTTTTAAAGAGTGGTCATACTCAACACCGAAGTGCTGTAAAAATAACTCCAGATACGTTAAGTTCCAGGATGCACACCAACCTTGGAAAAAACATTGAGCATCTTGAAAAGCCAAAGCACTGTTTGTCAGGGAGGGCTAACACAGTGCCAACACACTGTTGCTATAAATCTCTCACGTGCTGCTTCATTCCAAGACAGACATGCCAAGAGCACACAGAAAGGCTGTGCCACACCCTGAAGCAGCCTCTGGGTAGCTCATGGACTGACAGAACAACACTGCTCTACTCAGTCCTTCCAGCCACTCCTTCTGCAGCACTCAGGTGACACTCCAAGTCCTGTCTGCAACCTCCTACTTGAAACCCATTTAGTTTTGGGGCTTCCACATACACCTCCACTGAAACACTACTGTGAGATATTCCTTGATTGTTTTGAGCTTTATTACTGTGACTGCAATTCCTTTTCCCCAGCTGGAGCAGATATAGATGTATGCACACACGGCTTATAGAATGTACCTTAAAAAGACAAATCTAGTAGGAATAACCAACTTCACAAAGAACAATGAATTTAAACTAAACATCTTGTAGTTTTCTGCTGTCCATGTCATTATATAAACAGATATTTTTTCTTCTCAGACCACAGAAGTAAAGACTACGTTGATGATAAATGAGATATGAAATGTGTATTGTCAGGCACGGAATGACACAGCCCAGGACAGATGAAACAGAATGGAAACAAGATAAAAATAATAAAAGGAAAATGCTTGTTACAATAAAAATCTCCCTTTTCAATCACCTTCTATTATCAAAGGTGGGAAAAAACAAAAATAAAATCCATTTAATTTGGTTTGCAGCTGTCCAAAATTCTGAAAGTACTTGGAAAAAAATCCTGATTTTATTAGCACGTCATTTAAATCTGTACCTGTTGGTTCCAATTTCTCTTCCATATGGGAATTTTTAATCTAAAATGACTAGCTTCATCTGTCCACTTGTTGATTCACAGATTCTTGTAACACATTTCCATCCTCTACTGTTCTGCAATTGACAGGAGAAAAAAAATCCAGTGGGAAAAAAACTGATTGATGCCAGATGCAAACTTTGATATGCATTGTTATTCTCATTTCTGGCACTCTCTTGAGCCTCATCTAAGAGAGAAGCAAAGGTAAGCAGTCAATCCAGCCTCCTTTTGTAAAGTTTGGAATCTAATCTTGGGAATGCTCTCTGAATACCCACAGTGAGACAAACAAATGGCTGCACAAGAACTTCAGAGAAGCAAAGGCCAGGAAAATGAAGCTATGCTGAACAACTCTGTCTAATGCTTGCTTGTGTTACTGTGGAAGAATACCACCCCCAGTAACCCCCACTGCAATATACTTGATTTTAGAAACAAAGATTATACGAAAGTGTTAACACATGTATTTTTAAACAGCACTGCATATTTTAAGAAATGGATAAGGACTTCTATTGATCAGGTTCTGCTTTGGGCTTCTAAGCTCTAGGTCAAGGGAAACATAAACATTTTAAACACATCCCTCATCCAGCCCCCAAGAGAGATACAGTCACTATGTCTGGGCACCTGGCAAATGACTGAAATGACCCCCAAAGGCTTTAATGGATGTACAAAAATGTATCAAGATAAACGCAGATAGCTCAATGAAAAACACCTGCCTGTGTGATAGTCAATGAGGAATTCATGTCTTAGAGTATTAGCATACGCATCCTTGTGCTATTGAGAAATTCTTCAAAAAGAATAAAAGGTTAAGATTAGTTGCTAGGAAGTCTGACAGTTCTAACATTAAAAAGACAGCATTAAAATGTTTTATTCTGAGAGCTCAGGCTGCAAAGAACAAAAATACCCCATTTGTTCCCGCTGTATAAGCTTTGCTTTTCTGCTGTAAATTACATCTCTGTTTACATAATGTCTCTCCAGCTCAGTTTCATCATTATCCATCATAGTGTAACTATTTATCAGCCTTTAAACAAGCAAATGAGTGTGTTTGTATAAGGAAGCCAAAGTGCAACTAATGACAGTCATTTTTCAATTTATGGAGGGTTTTAGGCCATGTGATAGTTTCCAGACCTCCAAGCTGCCCCTGGCAGAAAATTCTAAGAAGATAGTTGCCATCTGAAGTTAAGCACCTTGTGCACATGAGCAAGGCAATTTTCAGCCATTCTGCATACTCTCAATTTCTTCCTTATGCCTGTGCTGCCTAGTGCACTGGCTTTCAGATTTTTTACCAGCTGAAGATATGATTTCTAATGCCTCAAAATAAGATACAAAGTCTTACCAGAAATGTTGCTGCCTTTCATGGGGTCATGCTAACATTTTCTGCACGGAAAATGCAGAATTAGAAACACTGCCTTAGCCAGCCAAATTTGAATATATTGGACATGCAGCATTAACATCTGATTGCATACTCAGTTCAAAAAAAAATTTTAAAAAAGGCCTCAGCACTGTAAAGACCAACCTCTTTCTTTACAGTGAAAGATGTAGTAGTGTGGTAGAGGAATTTGTTTGTAAATGTAATTTCAGACCAATTTCT
Source organism: Oreocharis arfaki (assembly GCA_013398015.1). NCBI lineage: Eukaryota > Metazoa > Chordata > Aves > Passeriformes > Paramythiidae > Oreocharis > Oreocharis arfaki. Next base: position 387,264 of record VZRR01004499.1, on the reverse strand, counting down.
GTCTTCCCATGGTCCAATATTCATATAAGAACTGTTCAGGTGATTCTCACAGGACTAATTTCTTGGTCAAATGTTCTTTTTCCCTCTGTGGGAGAATGTCTTCTCCCTCTCAGGCAATTCTTATGTATATGTAAGTAGATTCTAACATCAGAATTAATTCTCAATGTATCTAGGCACTTGCAGAGCAGTATCATACCTCTCCTGTCTTCTCCCTTTCTCAGCTTCCTTTAACAAAATGTCTCAAAGAGAAATGCCTCTCTTGGGGAAGAGCCACATTCACAAACAGATATATTTTTCTCATTTCCAATTTGGCTGCATTCCTGTTTGCTGTCATGCCTATGGACTTGGTAACAACTGAGATTGAAAAAAAAAATTTAAAAAAGAAAATCCTTCTCATGTCCCTCAGTGTAAGTTTGAAAAGCATGTGCTTTTACATGATATCAATGCCTTCATTGTTCTTTTGCAAGTCCCTTCTCTGAAAAGTCCCTCAAAGTCTCTGTGCAAGGGACTTACCTGCCCTGACATAAACTAACAAGATGACAACCACCGTTCAGCAACACGACTCCATCACCATTCCACTTCAACACCAACACCACCTCTAAAACTCTTGCAGCTGTCTACAATTTTCTGCATATTTTTGCATTTGATCCCTCTTCTCATGCAGTAACCATAATCCCATTATGCAGTTTTGCACCTCGCTGTTCTCACCTTTGCACTTCCTACAATCTTTATATCCTTGTATTTCTTAGTCTAGAAGTTTCATAGTAATTCCTAGAAACTTTCTCAGCTCTGTATCTTTTTAATTTCTGTGCACACTGGAAGTATTTTACATTAACTACATAGGTGCAAAGTAAGGACATTTAAGATGAGATGGCAGATTACTTCTAACATAGAGAAGCACTGATTCTCTGCAAGTTATCCATTCAATATTGGAAAGATATTTCTGTAAATGGATAAAATCATATGAATTAATGAATTGCAGAATATTAGGTAATTAAAAGTTTTCGAACTAAGCTGTGTTTCATTTTATAGCAGCATAGACCATCCACTAGCACGGACAAGCTACTGGTCAGTAACTTGGCTCTTCCACTGACTCCTGGTAAACCCCTGTAGCCAGTATTATGTTGTTACCAGCAGAACTGAAGCAGTGTCCCAGCCTGCACAGCCTGGCCATAAATCCAGCTTTCACTGGGGCTGTACCAACAGGCCGCAAATGCTCTGAAACATGGGAAACAATTTCCCCCCAAGAAGGCAACACCAGTTCTACATCAACCAAACCTTCATAATACAAGTAATAACGTATAAGTAACCATGGATTACACCGTTAAAATGCTTCACTCTTAATGCAAGTTGTGAGGCAAAGTTTGTGAATGAATGTTTTCTCTGGTTTGATAAACGGTCTCAAGAGGAAAAAAAAAGTCTAGTTAAAAATGCACAATAATATACTGTTCCTTTTCATTTACTCAGAATAGCATACTCTAACTTTCCAGCTCAGTTATGTTTCTTTTCACATGACTTTTTCCTTGTATTAGTAATTTCCCACAAAGCTTACTATAACAGTACTCACATATTAGAATGAAGACAATTTAGCAGACAAACTCATTATTTTTCTAACAAAGACAAATACTTCTTCACCACCAAATAAATGCTGCTAATGAGAAAGAGAATGAGTGGTTCAACTCAAAGCACTTTACTTACTTTGAAAATATTTCTTAGGATGGCTGAATAATTCCAATTGGAAAGGATTTTGCTAGTCCCATCCCCTGCTCAGAGGAGGCACAGTTGTGGTGTCAGATCTGGCTACTCCAGGCTTATCTGTCAAGATTTCAAAAGCTCTAGACCACCACGATGGGAAAAAAGAGAAGGTTTCTTGCTTGTTTCTGTGTTTGCTTTGCATAAAATATTTTGAAGTTGATTTTCTTTTTCAAAATTCCACATGTAAGCCACCTAAGCCCTACAGTCTCCAGGCTGTCAATACAGTCCCAGTGAAAGCTGGGTTCATGGCCTGACTGCCCAGGCTGGGTCAGTGGCTCAGGTCTGCACTGACAGCTGACAAAAGCAGTACTGGCCACAGATGTGTATCAGAAGCGACACCATTTGGAAGATATGCCTTGGATAACAGGGGAAGTGAGTGCTCAGAAAGCAAAGACAAGGTGTGAATTTACAACACAGTGGCTTTTCGAGACTCAATTTTAATGTGAACTCTTTGAGAATTAATGAATAACGTGAAGTGGACAAGGTGTTGCAATTCCTATCTTCTAGACTCCTACAAAATAATTTCCCAATGTCGATAAAAATTTGGCTTTGCCACCACTCTAAAAGCGTGCTTTGAACCAAAGCCTTCATAGTAAAGGAAGCTTGGGAGGCGAAAGTACATTAAATATGAAGGGTAACCAATATGCATTGTTGTGTGTTACAAGATGAAATCTGACAATCTATTAGAATTAATCTTTAATTAAGAATATCCTTAACCAAGATTTTCCTTTTCAGTGACCTCTCAATAGTTTTCTTATCTTTACTAACAATATTGCGCCTGAACTAACAAAGCGGTTAATGCTGGAGCTTGCAAAATATTGTCAACACATTTAGTCGAGGAATCTGAGAAGTGACTGCAATCATTTAGAAGTGGTAGAAATTCTCCTCTTTATAACACCTCTAAAACTGGGACATAATTGTGCTAAACATGATAAAATCACCTGTGCTACAACTGCGTCTGCCTTGTTGACAGTGCTTATTGTTTAATCTTCACAATTTGCAATCCAGTAGCACCTGACAATACCAAGAATACTTTCTTTGCTCTTACTACTAAACAACCTTTCAACAAATTTGGAGCCTTCTTCGTTGTACACTTTCATACTGCACTTGTTCTACAACTTCAGAAGACTCAATGAATATATAATGTTTTTCTTCAAAGTGGGCTTTGCTTTGAATTCCATGTTTTCTGCTTGCCATAGGAAAAAAACCCACTTCAATTGATCCGAGACAAGGCTGATCATTTTCAGGAAAGAAGCAGTAAGATTTTTATCAAGTCACAGTGCACAGCTATATCCATTGTCCCATCCTGTTTTCATAATTATTGGTACAGTATGTTAAGAAACATAACAACAAAGTAGTGAAAAATTTATCTCAGGCATTTTTAAAAAAAAATTGTCATTTAGAGAGACAACACAGTTTAAAGTAAGTGCAAAAAATTCCCCAAGCTGCAGTGTAAGAAGTAATGGACTTCTATGGACTATACAGGCTTGAAGGCTTCTATGGACTACACAGGTTTATTAAACCTGATTACAGAGTTTTAAATAAAGGCAAAAAAATAGATGTGACTTCACAATTTCAATGAGCATACTGTGATAGTGCATGAGAGTGCTCCTCACCTGCTGCAGTACATGTCTCTCTCTCAATGTCATTAATCTTCTGTGGAGCTCTACTAGTTCATCAAGATATGCCTAGAAACAAATCCCCCCCAGAAACAACTTGTCAATTAAGTCATAGCAATGTAATTCATAAACTTCAGATGACTTCAAAACCAGTAAAAATGAAAATCTTATTTTAAATCTTGGAATCATATAACATCCTGAGTTGGAAGAGACCCAGAGGGATCACTGAGTCCAACTCCTGGCTCTGCACGGGACGCCAAGGGTCACACCATGTGCCCGAGACCATTGTCCATTGTCTGAGTTTCTCGAACTCTGTCAGACTGGTGGTGTGACCACTTCCCTGGGTAGCCCATTCCAAGGCCTGACCACCCTCCATGTGAAAAACTTTTTTCTAATATCCAACCTCCCCTGACTCAGCTTCAGGCCATTTCCTCGGGTCCTGTCACTGGTCACCATGGAAAAGGGATCACTGCCCACTCACCCCCTTCCTCTCAGGAGATCTTCCCTCAGTCAATGAGGCCTCCCCCCACAGTCTCTCTTCTCCAGGCTGAACAGACCAAGTGAGCTCAGTTGTTCTTGGTAAACCTCCCCTCTAGACCCTTCCCCCATCTTTGCCGCCCCTCTTTGGAAGCTCTCTAATAGCTTAAAATCCTTCTTAGAGTATGGTACCCAAAACTGCACACAGGACTTGAGGTAAGACCAAACTCTTCTTTGAAGTGTATTTTTTCATTAATAGTCCGGCTTTCTCTAGCTTAATACAACTCAAATATAAATTTCTGTGGTTTTTAAAGATACTTCACAATCTTCATAGGCGGTCATTTGCTGCAGAAGATAATCTCTGTATCTTAACTGTGCCAAAAAGCATCAAAAGACTGGGGATCCCAAAACATCATCTTTAAAAAAACATATCCCACCTTTCCACGTAAGAACCAAACCCAAGGACTCACAATCAAATCAAACTTTTTCTCTAGAGGTATGTAATGATTTTTTTCATACCAACAAAGAGATATAAGGAGAGAAAGACTAAGCAAGATTAATCCAAAAGGAAATTCCAAAGCTTCTTCCCTGAGACGTCAAACGTGCCCCATCTCTCCACCCTATTACCAACTTTCTCCTAAAGCCCCAGCCATCAAAAACTTTTTTTTTTTTTTTTACTTGTAAGCAGAGAGAGATATGGCACTCAGCCTAAGTAACCAAAAAGCAAACCAGAAGATCAGCACACTAAAAATCTAGCTACTGCAGATAAAAATCTAGACACTCAAAATCTAGATACTGCAACTTTCATCTCCTGCCTCATGCTATTACAAAATCTACACTAATACCAGCAAAATACAAGCCTTCAGAGAAATGTGTCCATTGTGACAATTGTGCTATGGTCACTCACGGAAAGACTGAAAGCTCTAGCCCACAACCAGTAAACAGATTTTAAATCAAGCTATCACAGTGTTAAATGGTAACAGTTGCTTCATATCATTTTACTTAACACGCTAAACCACACTGCCACTTCCTAATGCACAGCCTTCAGAAAGGATTCTGGAAAATAGATGATTTTTTTTTCCCCCTAACTGATTGATCTCCTGGCTACGAATACATCTGTGAATTCTCAAATACATCTCATTCCTCTGTGAAGCACAATAGAAACTCATGGTGGAGAGTAGATAAAATAAATAGATGGCAGATTCCCAACTAGTGAAACTTGCCAAATCACCTGATTGAAAAGAAGGAAAAAAAAAATCAAAATAGGAGAGAAGTTAAAAGAATGACAGAAAGAAAACGGAGAAAGATCTGCACCTAAAGGAATCCAAAGCAAAGATATACTAAGATTTTCATTCTGTAACAAAGGTTGGCATTCGGTAAACACATCAGTATCATATTCTGGAGTAGTTTATTGCTACCTCTTTATTATTTACCTTATCACAATCCCCATTCTTCATTTGTTTATCTGTTTTGTTTTGCTTTATTGGACTTTTCACTTCTAAAATCTGGAAAAGAAAGAAAATACTGTAAAAATTAAACGCGTCATTGGATACAATGACATATGGAAAATTCTGCCATTAATAACCCAAACTCAACACTGAGCTTTTCAGTCTTTAATCCATATAACCTACTCATATTTTGTAGAACAAAAAGTCAGTTACAGCAGAAAACGGTGAGGTACAGGAATGAGGTGATAGTGATATTATTAATCCTTAAAAGAAGAAATTTCATGTCATTTAAAGCCTTCTCAACAATTTTTTCCCCCTATCTTTTGCATGCTAGTAGGAAAGAAGTAATTTGGCAGATAAAAAATGATGCTGAGGGTCTCTCCAGTGCCTTTGAAACATCACATTATCACTGTACTTTTCCTCGGGTTTTTTTCCCCCAATGCTATCTCTTTTCTTTGACAACAGAGGTTTTGAAACAGTCCTTGAAATGACCACGAGTTGTAATTAAAAAACAAAGTGATTGATAGTAATTTCTTCTGCAATTATATGGTACCTTCCTTCAATGCCACTCACATCCATTTACTATCACACATACAAACCAAGATTGCTTCATCTGATACTGAAACAGATCCAAGAAGAGCACATTAGCAAGCAGTAGGACACCAGGCTTGATTTGAAACTTTCAGGACTAAAGGCAGAAATATTTGGGGGAAAAAGAACTGTTGATTGTTCTTTCAGGTTTTTCCACAGAGAACAATTATTTGAAGTTAACAGAAAAATCACCATATCATTCCCAACCTAGAATATAGCCAGTTCTTCTGAAAAATATCAAAGAAAACTAAGTAATCACAGATAATGGGAGATTATGTTTCACATTTCATTGTAAGTGAGACTAACATCACAAGCATGACTAACTCCAAAACCATATTGAACAGCCACAACACAGCATAAAACGCAGCAATTAAAACAAGGAAACAAAGGCTGTAAGAACAAGTCTTCTAGAAGCCTCACTGACTTTTCCCCCAAGTTTTCTCTCATTTCTACTTCCCAAGGTATAAATGAGTAAATCGTAAATATGCTCCCTAGGCTGACCAGCATCTTAAGAATACTCCTGACAGACAGCTATTTCCCTATCTAGAGAGAATGACTGCAGATCTGAGCTAACCTTACTTGATTTACTTAGCCAAGAGTGCTGCATGTTCAGAATCAAAACACATTTTTGAGGAATAATTCTAGTAGTTCTGTTCAACACTCTCTGGGGTTACTGCTGTGTAGGTCGGTAGAAGAAAAGTTCTGTCTTGAAACAAACCCCCAACCAACCTTACAAAAAACCAGACCTTTAATCAGGAAATCAGTACCTCTTAAATGCTTTTATTGTGTTCACAGGAAGAAAATTCTTGGTTTCAAATAGAACCTTACCAAGAACATAACAGATTTGAAAAAGCTGCTTCCTTATAGCGCTTTTGATGAGTGGTTAAAACTTAACATCTCAAGCACTCTTGTTTAGACGAGATACAGCACTAATCACATCTGAGGAAGCTTACACAAATACTGTCTTATCTCTTCAGTTCTATAAAGGAACTTAGTCAACACAAACCTGATTTCATCAGTAAAAGGTATCATCCTGGAAAGCAACACTATGCTACCAAGAAGAGATTTCAAATGTGGCTACAGTCCATGCAATTTGAATTCTCACAACGCTTCCTGAAATTTCCAATTTGCAGTTTGATTACAAAATTTAGCTCAATTAAAGAAATGGAAGAAGGTATGTGACATTCAATTTTAGCTGGCACACAGCTATTGTTTGTCAGTGCCTGAATACGGAGGTAGACCTTCTACTACATCACCAACAGTCAAAGGAACACAAAAGATGTGACTGACTGGACTGCTGATATTGAGACTAAAAATTACTTAACAATTACATGGGCTCTTTAGAAGCCAGTCTTCATTAAACAACAAGCCATGCACAGATTTTTTATTTTTCTTGTGCTGATGTGTTCAGTACCTCAAGACTATCTCTTAAAAACTTGTAACTTCTGTATAGACAACTTAGAAGAGCCTACTGCAGCAGAAAATAAGAATATTTTCTGGATGTGAAATCACCTTCTCTCTGTGCACAAAGTACATCCTAGTTTGTGGGGTTTTTCTCCCCATAGTGTATTCGATCTTAGCTAATGCGAATAATAATATTTGGAGTTTGTACTGTAGCTTGTATTGGAAATCTTAATAGAAAAACAAGGGCAAGTATATAATATCTACCAGATAATCGAAGCAATTATAGAGAAGAGATATAGAAAAGACCCACCTACGAAACTCACCCTCTAAACCACGAACTTGTGTTAGTACACGTAGACACTATTCTAACTATGCCATAACTGTAACTAGCCATTTATTGCCAGTAAGTGTCCTGACAGCTTTGTGTATGACACAATTGACACTGGGAACTAATGATGGCTCCTTAAAATAAGAGACAAATGGTGTATTTTATTTTGTAAAGAATGTAAGTTTTTATACATAATTTTATATTTAGAGACTCTTACTTATTGAGGGTGAGGTACCTCCCAAAAGCTAACTCTCATTTATCCCTGGAGTATTTTGCAACTCCAAGCAATTTACTTTCTTTTCTTTGAAAAACCAAACTACCCTCTGTTGCTACCTCAGAAATAACAACCATGTTAGCTCTTACAAACCTGGGACAAGTACTCCGATGTCAAGTAAAAACTATCCTGTCTCCTACTGCAGTAAAAAAATACTGTAACTTTCTAGCTAAACATTGGTGGGGGGAGGGGAAGAAATGAATCAATAAACGCTTGAATTTGATGTTAACTGTGCCTACTGCTAATACAAAGCCAAACTGTGTTTGTTTTACCTGGCTGTTGCTGGTTTTCAGTACAGGTGGTGCTGCCCCATGATGCAGCGGTGAGGAAGCTGAGCTGCTGTCACTATCACTGCCATCACTCAGACTAACCCTGCAGAGAGAAAGAGCCACAGCATTACACCTGCAGACAGAGGGCTGTCAAAGGGGGTGAGCTAACCTCGGACTTTAAGGCAGGGACTTACGATGACCAGCCCCTTGCTAAGCAAGCTATTGTTAGTCAAGGTCACATGGAAGAGAGGCATCTAAGCAGGGCTGCACTCCAGAAAAAACTCTTTGTAGCCCAAGGAAGGAGGCTGCCTGTCTGCACTTGGCTGAAATGAAGTGTCCAGTCAACAGCAGCTAACGTTACAGAAATGGTTAAACACCTACAAAATTGAACTGCTGTTCCCTGTCTCAGTTCACAGCTACGCCAAAGAAGGAAAGTGGTCTTTAGGGATACTTTTCTGCTCTCCTAAAAGCTTTCCAAACAGCTGTACTGCCCACCTGAACAAATGTTTTACTGAAAAGTTCCTTGTTTATTGTCAAAAGTAACACACTTTTTCCTGATAAAATTTAAAAACTTAGCATCTCAGGTGAGGTCACATGAAAAAGCTCAGTTCCTAACCTGTTTCACCCTTCATTTACTTACAAACAATGGGGAATATTTTTTGCTGGGGAAAAAACCCCATTAGTTACTTGGGATAAAAAGAAACAGAGAAACAACAGCCTAATAAAAAACTAAAACAAAATCTCCACACTTGGAGACAAGTTGCGCTTGAAACAATCCTGTACACAATCACTGACATCAAGAAGTTCTCAAACTGCTAGTCTTGATCTTTTTCTCCTTGATTCCAGCCACTAAAGTACACCAGGGAAGCAACTGACATTCATTAAAGTTTTCCTATTACCTTCCCATTCAAGCAGTAGCTGACACGGGCACTCAGGTACTCTGCACTAGCAGTAAAACCCCCTGAATTACTTAAAAAACCTAATATGAAAAGTGCTTGAGAGACACAGTTTCAGGTGTCCAGTTTGAACATCATTTGGATGGAGCTTCAAGCTGCCTGAACAGCAGATGAATTTTGGAATGCCCTCTGAAGGTTGCAGCAAGGATGCAGAAGCTTCCTTTAAAAATCAAAAATTTAAAAAAATTTTGTGACAGATGCTTGCTTTACCTTTCGATGCACTTTTACTTATTATCTGCTGCATGTGGCAGAGAACTTACTTGAAATTCAAATGTCACTGATTTGGATTCAATTTCATGACTTAATCTAAAACTGGTAAGCAGAGCGGTCTTGTGACTATGTCTAGAATAGCTCATTCAACAGCTGAAGGACAATTTTCTTTAATATAGGCCAGAGGGTAATTATAACTCCTCTCAAGTCACAAATGCATGAAATCAAGTAAAGTCAAACAAATGAAGATCATCGTAACCATATTGATTAGTACAGGAAGAGTTTGTACTAGGAATGGCTAGTTCTGTTAGTTTTTAAAAAGAGCTCTTTTGCTTCAGAAAATGTGAATTTTCTGCCCATTTGCTACACAGCACTCTGAGAACACCAGACCTCACCTTGTCAGTAACAAGCACCACATGTCTGGGTCACCAGGCTACTTGCAATCACAAGACACTTACCTGCGACTCCTGCTTCCTCCTCGTGTATTTACAGGTTGCTCCAACTCAGAATCATTGTCCTTCTCATCTGCTTCATCTGATTCATCTTCATTATCATCTGAATGCAGATCTTTCATTATAGTCCTCAACGGACCTGAAACAACAGAGACAATAAAATGCAATGAAGTTTATTTCCCAGTGTTTTGGGCAATTCACCCACCTTTGAAAACTACCTTCCCCACACAGTGTGGAGAGAGGGAAGTCTCAAACATTAAACAAACAAAGTAATGCACTGGGGCTTTACACTGCAGGGACCTGTCCACTTATTCATGAATCTTCACATGAGCAACTCAGGCAGCTTCAACAGACTTACTCATGACAATGAAGTGACTCACATGTTCAAGTGTTAGAACAATTTGCACCCTAGACCACAGCTGAAGTAAGTAAAACACTGCCATGACAGGAGAAATTGACATGAAATGTATGCTTGCTAGAAGCATGCTTCTTTTGCATTGTCGGGGTTTGTATTTTTTGCTTTCTCAAAGGGCATTATATGTGAGTAAAGATCTCCAGGGACATATTGATCAGTATTAGTACATTTGCTGGGTTAATCCATGTATTGAGAAATTGGTTCTAACAAATCTTTCTGACTAAATTATACTGTATAAGGCAATAATTTTGTCTTCCTGGTTTTTATATACTTAACTTCAGCTGTTCCCATTATTTCAGGGTCAACTTCAAGTTGAGTAAGCACTTTGCCAATGTTGGTAAGTACAAAGTGCATCAATCCCACCCAACACCATGTTATTACTTTTTCTGAATTTACAAGAAGGTACAAAGCTTAACTTGCTCACAAAACTGCACTAAAATCAGTTTGGGTTTTGATTATTACTCTTTTTGCTCTAAGTAACAGTAACAGAAGTAGGAATATGTTTAATAGATCTGGGAAGTAAGACACTACAGCTACTTGGGCAAAAGCAGATTAGAAGGGAGAAGAAAGTAAAATGTCCTGGTGCCACAGGACATTTAACGATGAAGTACAGCCCATGTGAGACATGAAGCAGTAATTGAAAGCACCAGTGATGGCTGTAGGAACAGCAATTACTGTTAGGGTTGTGTAATTCCTTCAGTCCAAGAAACAAAGTATTAACACGAACAAAGTGAGCCTGAGATGAAACTTTCAACTCTCTATTTGCTAATGGGGAAACTGGATCATCCTCCTTGGTGACTGCCAGCAGAAAAGGTAGACATTTGTCAGTCAGTGGCATACTCATAACAGGGACAGTGTTCCCTGCATGGAAGGAACAGTTTTATGGACTATTCCAGATGTAACAAAGTTCAGGCCATAGGCATTTTGACTAGTTTCGTGCAAGTGACTTCAAAGCTGATGTTTAGAATTATTTATCACTAAGGCTGCACTAGAACTTCTGTAAATTGGCACAGTTTGGACAGGTACAGAGCACTGAACCTTTTCTCTAGTTCCATACTCTAGGAAAGAAAACCAAATGGTGCTGATGGGCAAACTCCTGGTTGACCAGACATTTGTACAGGTGACAGCATGAAAGAGCTTCTTGTCCATGCACCCATTGCTGATATGTAGAAGCAGCTGAGTTGTGCTCCATTTTTTGTCCCTGTTTGGATCTCAGGCCGACAACGCTCAGCCATTTGCAGATGACAACTTGTAGCCTGGCTGAATAACTTATCATATGACCCTTGAAAGAGGGAAAGGGCTTTTACAGGAGCAGTAATAAGAAGAAACTTGGACTCCTGAGATACATCCATCACTGACAGCCCCATAAGCATTGAACAACCTGTCATTCAAACAAGTTCTCACTTAGTGTAGGAGCATGTCTGGGAACCTGAAAAGCACATTGCTGGCTAACTTTACAGCAGACTTTTCTAGCAATCAGCAAAGCATTAATTTTAACATCTTTTTTTCCCTAGCATGGATAACAATTTTCTGCTCCTTGCTAACTCTTACTTTGAAATTCCATAACAACCTTTCTAAAGGATTGAAAAGTTGTTACCTCCTAAGATACCAGAATAGTTAAGGAAAAACTGAAAATTAAGAGTTGCCCATGGGCAAGTTTTCTTGGTAAGGAAACAGAGAAACATCAAAGTAAGCCCCAAGGACAGAAGAACTTGAGGAACCTCAGGTTAGCCCACTGCTTATCCAAAATGAGGTGAAAGAAGTTCATGCTGTGGTTTTTTGACACCTGAGTAAGCACGAGAATCTGAATGCAACAGAAAAAGAGCAACAGCCCTGGCAAGTAACTTCCAGTTAAGGGGAAAAGCATGGCTTCTAACCAGAGCACAACACACAGTGTGAACACGCCATGGTATGTTTGGTGCTCCATACCTTCGATACACAAATTCATGGCCTGGGCAATGAATACGCTTAGTTAATTGGGGTTTCTGGAACTCCCAGAAAGAAGGAGGAACTACTATTTAATGTGGCAAAAAAGAGAAAATACATATACCATTTGCACTTCAGAACTGTTTACATCAGAGGACAAATCTCCCATCTACTCTAGAAAAAGAACTGAAAGACAATCTGTGATACGTCACATATGATCCAGAAGAGACGGATGGGATCAGTCTGCTCAGAAGAAACTACTAAGTCAACAAGTTTCTCCTCAGCAAAAGATAACAGATGCAGAAGTGAGTATCCAAGTCTTTTGGCTTATAATGGACAGTTCACACCACTAAGGAGGTTTTCATGAGAACAAAAATGGGGGTTCAGCAGGAAGTGTATCTGTTTATTCTTAGGTAAAAATCAACTGCCTGAAACCAGTCATTACCACAGTTCACTTCAGTTCTTGCTTTCTTTCACATGGAGTAACACTGCCAGAAAACATTAGAAAATCAGTACCAGTCACCTACAGCAAGGCAGTAGGACAGATATGCATCACGTGACAATCTGTTTAAAATCAGTGTGCCTGAGGCACTAATGTATTGTCATAACCTTAAATCAAGTCTACCACTGAGGAATATAAATGGCTAAAACAAATTTGTTTAGTCAAAGGCTGCTTTTTTAATGCTTCTTATCCAAAGAACAAAACAAAAGCTCATTAAGAATGTATCGGTTGTACAACCTTATAAACCAGGGAAAGAAGCCAACCGGGAACCAACTAAGTCTAACAGATCACGGAGAATGGATATCAACTTATTTACAGAAAACATGCCTTGGCAAAGCCTCCAGGAAGAAAAATGCATTCTTTACTGAGTTTCAAGTAAACGGAAATCATTAGCCAGAAAACCAAAATGCAATCTTTAAGTCTAACCATCGTCCTTCCCTGCCATGTATCTTAAGCAAATACTGTATGCTCTTAGAACTTCCCAGTAGTACGGGACGATCACAGCCTTTGAGAGGGTCTACACAAACACATCTGCGGGTTTCTGTTGGCTGCCCACGGGAAACCACACTCTTCCAGGGCTTCAGATGGAGCCAGGTACCACACTACCTAAGCCTGCAGAAGGACAACTTGGAAACAGAAGCTCTTGCGGTGTTAGCATCTGTTAAGTGACTGGCATGTATTTAGTCCTTCAAAAACCGATCTTCACACCCTTTTCTCAGATTCACAGTTTCTCTCTCTCCTTTTATTTTGCCCTTACAGCCACATCTGAAAACAACCTGCGGAAAAGTCCCTAAATCAAAACTGTGGCCAGTTCAGGCAGTGAAACACAGAAGAAAAGAGGTAATGAGATGCCATGAGTTCTGTTTTTATTGGCCCCTTCATTTCACACATTCCTTTCAATTTCTTTTCCTTTATTGGTACCTTGTTGTCTGTTGTTTTGAGATGGTGTAAAACTGGAACTGGAACTGGAGCTGGAACTGGCAGGACTGGGCTGTTCAGACTTAAAAGAAAAAAAAAAGAAAATAAATAACATTTTAAGAGACATTTTTTTGCCTAAAAAAACCTCTTACGGTTTGTTACTGCCTAAAGCATTCTGTCAAGAAAGAAGAACTGTGGGGCCAAATAATACTCAAAGACCTTTACTTCAGGCATCAGTGAGGCAAACATTGTGGAAATTACTATTGCACTCACCACACATACACACTACTACATCATGTCTAGTTCATTGCTAAAGCCTAGCAATAAGTTTCCAATGCCTTATTTGAAAGATTATAAAACATTAGAGCCTAAGTGAGTTTATAATGGACCTAAGGGATCTCCGTCATTGTCATACTGTAGATGCAGTATTTTTCAAATTAGCAATGACATAGTGGAATTGAAAAACAGAAGACCTGAACAGACCACACTAAACGCCAGAAAACCTCAGACAGTTTTCTTTCATCTCTCTTAGAAAGTATGTCTTAATATAGGGATTCAAATTAAACTTTTATGCTATTACTGTATTTCTGCTAATCCTAACACTTCCCATATGTATCAAAACTCTGCAGATTGTAAATGTGATTGAACCAGAAGGTATACCCAGACACAAAGATAAATTACCTAGAACTTCCCAACTAACAAGAGATACAAATTTTTAAACAGGGTTACTAAAATCAGTGTATATTATTTATGAAACAGTTCTACACGATTTTTTTCCCACTATTGTTTAAAATGTGTAAATTTCCCTTTAAAATTAATAAGAAAGTCCTACTACTTCATGGAAAAATTCTGTATATTTTGCTCAGTGTTTATGGCTTATGAGGGCAGTACTGAAGAGTCTTGATTCCTGCTGCCAGGTTGCATGTCTCCGTATACTTTTTGGCTGATTCCTAGGCTCAGCAGTACATATTTGCCCACTCATCTGGGTACATGAGACAAAGCATGAATCTGGTATGTGGGCAGAGGGGATGCTAACTGAGAACACAAAACAAGAAGTGGCCATACAGAACAGTGAAAATTAGATTAGGAAATAAAGGTCCAAACATCTACTATTGAAAGGAAAACCAGCTTACACTTAAAATTTTATACAACTGTGTTACCATGATGTGTTATCCCAGCTAACAAACATTTTCTGACTCTCCTTGCCTCATGATTAAGACAGAACTAAACTGTTCTCAAAAATGACAGCAGAAATTCCCAGTCTGTAAAACTCAGTTTTCATGCATACAGGCTACCTAAGCCTAACAGTTGCTTTTTCTCCATAAATCAATCTATTGTTGCCCTTCACAATAGAGGAGGCAGATTTACTGCCTTTTGTTGCCTTTTCTCACGATGAGAGATGCCTATTTGGGCAACAGAACGCTTGAGAAAAACATCATTAACATCTGCTCTCCTTAAATCAACACCAGCTCCAGTTCTCACAGACACAGAGTCAAAACACAAACTCCATACCTGGCTGTGTGGGTGTATGCCACTTATGTACAACTGAATCAACCCTGGGCAACAAAACCCAACCCAACCAACAACACAACCCACTTCAGACTACTGAGAGAGATTCTTACATGGTCCACAGCATCAGACCTTTGTGAAACACACTGCAGCATCACTTGACACTGCTCCAAAAATCAAGCACTTTTGAAAAAAAAATTTTTTTCCTTCCTGAGTTTCTGTAAAAGCTTACAAGATTTCTAGCTGTAAAATAATCATGGATAATATGAAGCAGATGAGGCAGTGATGAAGAACAAGAGTCAATACAAACTTTAAAGACATCAGCAAACTAAGTTCAGTCTTCTAGCTTCAGGCGACTCTTAAACACCTGGTTTATCTGTCAATTTCTGCTTCTTGCAGCAAAATTACTAGCTGAGAACTGGTTTCTGCAGATTTCCAATAACTATATTTTTCCTTTATTAATTTCAACATGAACTTTAACTTACTGAAAATCCATTCCCTTAAAAAAGCAGCAAACACTAAAAGACTATCATTATTTGGCTTTCAAGGGCTAAAATTCTAAAAAGAAAAAAATCACATAGCCACAGAGACTATTTCACTATTAAAACTTCACTACTTTCTTTTTCAACCAGTTTACTTGAAATGAAAAAAGTGGAAAAGGCCTAGTCTCATTCGCATCATAAGAGATGAAAATATGAGTGAAATTGCTTCGTGTCAAAATTTTCTCCCAGCATTAACTAATTGGGTCAGTATCACAAAAACAAATGAATATAAATACACACAAAGTTGTGTATTTTCCTGGTAAAAATTTTGCTCTGCTTTAGCAAGATCACTTCAAGAAGTCAAACCCCAGAAAGTCCTTACGAAACACATATGATCATCCATGCATATTTAAAAAGGGTTCCTAATAATTTTTTAAACTATTTACATTATTTTCTTAAACAGTCCTATCTAAAAACTTATTTCAAGAAACAAAGATATTAAAACTACTAAGTACTGGAAATGAAATGGTCATTTTTTGACTGAGAAATCTGGGTGAGAGTGCACCCAGAGGAAACAGTTGCTTTTAACCTAAGAATGAATGTTATTAACAGAAAAGACTTGCTTTTTCAGAAGGAACTAAAAATATACCTTCCATATATGAATATGGATTAGTGCCAACAGCACCCACGTTTCTAGTTAACAGAGGGTGTCTTTTGTCACTCAAGCCATGCTTTTTGACAGTTTTACAGGTTCTCATCCCAAGGACTTGAGTATTTATGGATTTACGCACTTGGGCTTTCTGCTCTTATTCACTGGTTCCTAATCACCGAGTTGTTTTTTTTAATGGGTCTGAAATTAGCTAAAGCGTGTCTTTCAACAACGAAAGTTTAAGACAGTATCAGCAAAGAGCTTCTCTCATATGGCCTTTTCTTGTTTTACCAGTTTTCTCTTTCTACAGACGAGCTAACAAGAGTTTGGGCCCGAACTGTTCATTAGTGCAATGAACCGATATAATTTATTGCATTCTTAGACAGTCTACTTCATTTTAGTGCTCTCACAGTGATGCACAGGAGTCAGTGACTTCTTTATTAGGCCTGATTGAGGGATTCTGTGCTTTGAAACTGCTCAGCAAAAAAAGGGCAATTTTCCTTGGCCCAAGTTTTCCCTGAAAAGGTATCTTTTTTACCAGTGATTTTTCCAAATCACCTGGCTTCTGCCATTTCCAAATTCTTGTCTGTTTTTACAAGTAGTACAACAACTCACTCTTGAGCTGTAAACAACTTTCAGGCAAACCCACCTGTTTATGACAAAGGATATAATAGAGTTGTTTCTGTAATATTTCATGGTTATCCCAGTTTGTACAATTCCTTGGGGCTGTCTGGTGCAGGGCCAGAAGCTGCACTTAGATGATTCTTGTGGATCCCTTCCAACTTAGGATATTCTATGATTCTATGACTCTAAACAACCCCCATCATTTCAAGCTCCTTATTAATTCTTAACATTAAGAAATAGAAGACATATGTATGTGGGTGACAACGGTTTTTCTTGCCTTTCCCTGAACCATTCTTGAAGGAAGCTTACAAATTGTTTCTTGAAGTAAACATCAAGTGGTGTAGCATATCTCATTTCATATCAGTCAGTCTACATATTTACTTTTTATGCATGATAGTCTAAAGACACGTTTCCCAGTGCTAGACACACTGAGAAGTCTATACACCTGAAACTACTTATATAGCTGAGCATTGCTTCCACTTTGGACAAATTTAGAATTTCTGGGAGGAGGAACATGCTCCCAGCAGGACAAGCCTTCTTCTCTTCTCTAACAGGACTCCTGTAATTACAACTTCTACTGCCATGTAAGTGCCTTGTCAGCTTTTAGTAGAATAATACAACCTATCCGTAGCTCCCACAAGAGGTTCCCACAGAACATCAGAAAACAGCTTTTCACTGTGAGGGTAACCAATCATGGGAACAGGCTGCCCAAGGTTATTTTGGTACCTCCCTCCTTAAGAGATATTAAAAAACCCCATCTAGAGAGGGTCCTGGCCACCCAGCTCAAAGTGGCCCTGGCTGAACAGGGCAGGTAGACCAGACGACAGTCAGAGATATCGTCCAACCTCAACCAGTCTGTAATTCTTTGAATTTGAAACACTTCCTCCATTTAAAAAGCAGCATCCAGAAAAGACCTTAATCAAATCTTTGCAACTGCTTCCTCTGAACAACTGAACCAGATGAAGTGGGATTTCTATTTCCTTAGAGACTGTCCTACTGAAACATGTAGCTAATTTTGAAGGAAAATCCTTTTCCTTCTATATTTATGAACATACTTTATTTTATCTTTATAAATCAGAAATAAATTTGAGACAATGCTAGCATAAAAACTCACAAATACTCAACACTTAGAGAAGATTCATGCACAGGAGACTGAGCTAAAAAATGCAGATAAAAAAATTCTTTTGCAGAACACTGTACAATACAATTGAAAGACAAAGCAGTAATGAAGATTGTTCTTTAACCTGTAGTGTGGTGGTCGCTCAGCTCCACCAGGAGCAAAGCATCCAAACTAGTGACCAAAAGTGGTGGGGTGAGGCCCAGGTTTAAAATACTTTTCCAGGTATGGTAAGCCTCCATTCTCCCTTTCCAACAAGTTTAAAACTTTCCCTTCTTATTGGTTGTTGAACATT
>VZRR01004499.1:272380-368869 GCA_013398015.1 Oreocharis arfaki | reverse complement strand
CCAGCCGCTGCTCTCGGAGCTGCCGGGCGTGCGGCGGGGGCTCGGGTTCGCTCCCTGGGGCTGCCGGCCTCTGAGGGCTGCGAGCGGCCACTGACGCCGCCCCATCCGGGCCACCCCGAGCGAGCGTCACTGTAGGGTACTTTTTTGGAAAATATCTTACTGGAAAGAGTGGCAGACACATAGGAAAGCAAAAAAGTACAGGAGGGAAGATCAAGGTTTGTCTTGAAGAACAGCTGAGTACTACAGTTTCCATGGGTTTCATGACTACAAGATAACGAGTAAACTAAGGATAAAATAAACTAAAAATGTGTATGGTCACATGAGTATGAACATGGTCCTTAAACATGGGAGGCAAACTGATGGAAGTTCTCATCAGATAAGTCTAACTAAGAAGGATAAAGACTGTCCAGAATATGCAGGTAATGCTGGCAAAGACAGGATTATATGAAGGCTTTTCAAAACTGGCACTAACCACTGTGTTATTTAGATGACATTTCCCCAAAAATGTGTGAAAAGACATCAGTATTTGTGAAGAATTGATAAAGTATGAGCAGCACAACATGAGGAATTTAACAGCTCTGTATTACATACAGTTTGAATTACATGGGGAAAAAATGAGGCCAGATGATATAAGACGAAGATGTGCTAAAGAAATCACTTGTTTGAAGAGCATTGCTCATTTTATAAGCTCAGTGGCATGACAGCCCTGTGAGGAGACGATGACAACTGTCCCTCTGTACTTCAACTGTAGAAAGGCCAAATTACGCTGACTGACAATACTCAGATACAGATTTTCTGAGAGTTTGACTTACCATTTTAAACTTTCCCTTTGAGAACTTCCACATATTCTATACACAAAGCTGTCTTTAGCCAATGAAGGAAATGTGTTTTGGAAAGAAAGTCTAACTTCAATTTTAGTACTAAATGCAAACCAGAAAATTCAGTCTAGGTATTAAAGACGAGAGGAGAGTTTCATTCAACTAATCTACATCTTCTGCTCTAACAGGATTAATAAGGCTAGAAGATAGGTGGTAATTGTTCTGGCCAGTCCCTACAGCTGCTGTGTTGGAAGCCAAGACTTCCCAATTCCCTTCTCTGGCTCTAGGTTATCTACTGTGCCCTGTGTCACATAGCAGCACTGAAAGGACATATGCTGATGCACACCCAGTTCACGGTTCAGGAAATTAAATAAGACAGTTTGCTGCCACTTTTGTGGCACCAGGAAGGTGGTTCACTTAAATTCTCCCAGATCTGAGGCTTTAATGTGAGGAATTCACACACTCCTATTAACAAAGGGAGCAACTGAAGAACCATCTACATATAAAACTACTTTTATGGGTATAATTATGTACTGTGGTAGACTTCTCCACATAAGAAATTTGGTCTTCTCAGCAGGTACTCAGAGACTGCAAAGTCACCACAGTTCCCCTCTATTCTTATGCAGCTCTGTAGAACACTCCCAGCATGACCCTACACTAAAACTTTACTATGTGGAAAGCTTGTCGAGGTCATACAAATCAATTAATCAAATAAATATATGAAAAAGAACACGGTTTTTTTCTGAAGTCAGCTGCACAGGCTCTTGAACTCGTGTCCCAGAAAACTAAATTGTTCAAAATTCAACTATAAACTACAAAGAGATCGAGTGTAAATCTTCGTTGGCACTGTCAGTTTTGCAGCAAGCCTCATTGTATTTATTTTTCCTTCAAACTTAACTTGTGGGATTTAAGTGATTATCTGAAAACTTCAACTTTTATTTATTGTGCGTTCCAGTTCCAGTGAAAAGCTGTAGAGAGAAAAATACAAAAATATATGTTGTACCCTAAAATTTCTCAAGTCTCTAAAACAAAATGCCTCAAACTGTTTTTCAAAATGTCATAACTTGTAGTCAGTCTTGGGATACTGTAAACTGAACAATGATTTTTAGATGTCAAGTTTGGCAACAAAATGCTCTATAGACATTTTTTTCTATAGATGTGAGACATCTGATGTTTCCTAAGCACTTGCTAGGCGATAATACCATGTGTTTGTGTAGTAGGTTTCACAAAAGATCATCCATATTATATACACACAGACCATACAATGCTGATTCTCTGAGAAAAAACCCATAGAGCAGATTTCTATTGCCTTATCAGTTCTTTACCATTTACAGCTGACAAATCTGTTTGCGGTAACTTTGCCTACACAAGTACTTTTACAGAAAGAATACACAAAAAGTGATCCCTACTTAAAGCTCCTTATCTTTGCTTCTCTGATTTAAAGTAAGTTTTTGATTGTGTGATCTGAGCTTTACATTAACAGTTTTGCTTCTGTTTCGTAAGACGTAAAATTCTAACACACAACAAAGACAACATATTTCAAAAAGCAGAAAATCTGATACCTGTTTATATTTAAATGACATTTCACTCAAATCATTATAATGTAGTGTAACATATTTGTAATGTAATTGACAGTTATCTGAATAGGTACCTTAACCACACAGAATGAAGTTATTAAAAATATGGGGCTACAACTACATTATTGGAAATACTGGCTAAATTAAGATCTCATGTAGGACAACCCAGATCAATCTTGAGTTTTACTGTGTTCAAAGGATCAAAAAGGTTGCATTTGGCACAAACAAATCAAGTTGAACCGTCTCATCTACAAACTACTTCCTTTAGCTAAAATTGTAACATTTAACATGCAATATTTTATTTACTCTTACTAGTCCTCTCCCAAAGCAAATTTAGGCCACCGAGGGCAACAAGAATGGCTTCCTCCTTTGGCCTTTTCCTGCCTTGAACCCGAGCAACTTTGCAACTGAATTGTTGTCCAGAATACTCAGACCATGGCACTTTACTTGATGGTATTTTATTCTTCTTGTGGAAGACACAATGCGATAAGCACTATCTTGAAACTATGTCCTTTTCATCTACAGAATAAAGCTTCATTGTAATAACTAAAGCAGAATGGGCAATGGAAAAACATCATTCATACATTGAAAGAAATTAAAATTGTCACAGCCTGTATCTACTTCTTTTCTTGCCACCATTTAGACTTAATATATTTGCAGCTGATAATTTGAATAATGAAACACAAACAGGTTACTGTATGTAACCTCCTCCCACTATTTAGGTAATACCTAGAATGACCTCATGCAGAGCAGCAAAATCACTTTATTTACCTCTGTCCTAATCAAAGCTGTTCACCAAGTATGATACTAAACAGCATCAATTTTGCAATTGCTTTCTGATCGGGGTAATCAGTGTTGAGGCACCGATCCAGTTACTGCTGGCCTCAGTTCCTGTCATCCCCTGATGTGCGAGTCATCTTTCCTTGGGGAACTCAGGCACCCAGTGGAGCTGCCTGTTAACCTCAGCAACAAAACACAGCTCTCCTGCTGATGTGGTACTTATTATCAGTCGCCTTTAAAGTCTCCTTTCATGTCGCCCTGAGATGATGATACAAGTTCTGTGGATATGTAAACAGATTGTGTGAAGTGTAAATAGCTCCATTTATCCTTATCGTCTAACTCTGCTGTATGAAACATTAATTTCTACAACACAGGACATCATTTCCTCATATTTGCCAGATAGCTTGCAACACATTAAGTACACAGTAAGCAATTCCTTCATTAAAGTTATCCACAGCAAGAAGAGGTAACATGTAGGTTTGAAAAACCCTACATACACATTCTGGACTCAGGCAACCCTATCTTACTGTGCTATACATGTGCAAGGACTGCCATTTTCATTAGGACAAAGACAGCATTAATTACTGAACTTCTTGGTCCCTTCACAGCTGCACAGTGTTACAACAAAGAAATATGATCACCAAAGCTACATGCATCTACTTGTTTTCAGCCCCAATGGGAATGAATGGCATGAGATATTGCTGCTCAGAGAGGGGCACTAGAGACACCACTAACACACCGAATCCCAGAGGAAGCACAAAGTACACATTTCTATTCCCTAAAGATTTCTGTTTTCAAGGGAAGATGAAAGCCTGCTTAGAGGCCTTCAACAGAAAATGTTAGGTTTAAATACCAAGAGAGCAGGATGTTTTACTCAAAGGTTTTTGGGTTTTGCATTTTTTGGGTTTTGGGTTTTTTGGGGTTTTGTTTTTTGGGTTTGGTTGGTTTTGGGTTTTGGTAGAAAAAAGCATCATCTTTTTCTAACAAAAATGTAAGCTCTATTGAGGAACTGACTAAGCCAAAACAGTACTAATGAGTAATGACTCAGTGAGTTAACACAAATTCACACCAACATTCTTAAACTAAAGTTTTTCTACTGCAGATGTGGTGATCTAGAACCACCTTCAATGAACACTCAAAATATTATTAAAATTGGTTGCAGGTTTGACACTTTCCTGAAACAGCAAGAGCTGCCTGGCAGAGAAGGAGTGGATAATGTTGTCAAGGGAAAGGCAGCTGCCACACAGAGGGCAAGAAAGAAAAATGTTTGATTACATCTGCTTTCATTTATGTCCTGTACCAGGCTCACACTCACACTTCAATCCTGGAAGAACAGTGACACACAGGCAACATCGTCCTTGAGTCTGGGCCAGGCAAATGACGTCTATCAGAAGAATCCCTTGCTCATTCCAAGAGGGCCCCCCAGCATCCCTCTCTCTGCAGTGCCAAACACCCAGCACAACCCCAGGGCTCCACAGCACAGGGAGGTGAACAGCAGTCCCTCCCTCATCAGCAGGAAAGGGACTGTCATTCCTTCTGCAGAGGCATGAAACACTCATTGCAGTAGTGAGCTCAAGCACCCTCTATCCTGTGTTAGTAAAATTTAAACTTAAGGGGATTATTAAGTCTTTTAAATACAAAAATTCAATTGTGTAATTATGGTGTCTCCTGGAGAGTTCATGTCAGTCATCACCAGAGTACAAGCCTCTGAATGGGAAGTGATATCAAAATTATCTAATGAATTTCATGGGAAGTTAGGCTGTAAACTTTCAAAAATACATGAGTAAACCATGCCATTTTTGCCCGCCAAAAAAGAACTGCAAACTTACTGGTTCCACATAAAAAGTAAAAGGGCATAAAAGCCTTGAATAGATCTAGCTACTGTAGATAAAATGCCAGGTGATAACTAGCAGGTGTTGGATTTTATTTTAAATATGTGAAGCCGTTCTTCTGGATCACAACATAATTTATATAAGTAGATAGATAAAGCAACTTCAAAGCAATGAAATCCCTATAAAGAAGATCTCACTTCATTATGATTTTTTAAAAAATCCTGTCTTTAATATTTTATTATTTTGACTGCAATCCACCTTGGCCTCTTGAAATTGCCATGACTTTAATGGACATGAGACAAAGTCTTTTTATGCCACAAACCCGCCCCCCCCAAACAACTAAAGTATTGGCACTGCACATACCCAATTAAAACATTTACTTTCTGCAGCATAGCAGGTGAACAGGATTTCCAGTGCTGAAACATAGAAAATATGGCCCTAATACAAAACTGCATTCATGCAGATATTTGAGTTTCACATGAGTGGTTGCAATGGAGCAGACATAGCCAACACGTGCAAATGAACTAAAATACTGAAGCCTGTACTGGTAGCTTGATAATGATTAATGTTACTTCTGTGGTCAAAACATGACATTGCCTAAAACTAAAAAAAGCCCAAACAGGCTTTGCCTCAAGATTACAAAAGTTCATCGCTCTCATAAGATTAGCTTTGCAACCTGAACATTTAATCATATCTACATGGTTTGTCTCCACTGCTTTATTTCTAAATTCTTAACATTTCTGTAAGCCAGTGATTTCCAAACACACACAGGTAACAAAACTATCTCACTTTAATGTTTGAGCTTGCTACCCAGAAGATCTCTACTCGTCTGTCATGCTGCTTCCTCATGCAGCAATAGTTCATCTCACCATATACAGAACAGCCTAATATACACCTAGGCTTTTGTGAGTGAAGGCAAAGCATTTTTCACTTCATAGTAACACCTAATTAAAATAGGCAAAGTATAGCAACTGAATGGGGCCATACTACAGTAGATGCTGATGGCCACAGAACACAATTGTGCCTACTGCCACTTTGCTGAAGAGGTCTGATTATCTCTGGCCACTCTTTCTCTCTGAGGATGCATCTGGATGGAAACACCTCGCACTGTACAATATTTACCTGCTTATGACTACTGAATTACCTCCCTGACACAGGAGTATTATGTCCAACAATATCACGAGTGGCTGGCATGGTTTTAAGAGCAGCGTTAATTCCTGGACTAGAAGCAAAAAAATATGCATTTAATTATCATGCAAAAAGTAAAGAATGTAAGAATATGACAGGTGCAAACCCACAGAGCCCAGTCCACAGTGAAGAACATGATCAAGATTAACCCTGTTCTGCATCATTAAACATCTTGAGAGTCATAGTTTCACAAATGAAATAAAACCTATCTTCTCTCTTTTTTTTTTAACCTTTGATAACTACATGAAAATGGCACATGGAGCTCTATCTCGCTAATATTCCTTCTGACTTTCAATATTACCCAAAAAAACTCTGACTTCGGCTCCAAGCCCTGGCAGAAAGTAGGCTTTTTCAGCTAACAAGGGCCTGGAAGTTTTACAAGACCATCGGGGTTTTCAAAATGTTCTTCGACTTTTGCAACAGTCAAATTACTACATCATGTGCCAGATTGAAAGTGGCATTTTATGGATTTCTTTAAAAAGGTACTCATACTCTAACTGTAAGACTGCTTTAGGACATGCAAGCAGTTAATTAAGTACAAAGGCATAGTCTGTGTGATCTCTACTGTATTTTCATTATTCTGTAAAGGGCTTCCTGAGAAGGAGATGAGATTTTTTCCTAAAGGCAAAAGATCCACTAATGTACTCTGCTCTTAATAACTGAAACTCCTGAGCTGTCACATTTTGCTAGCATGCACTGCTGCTCAGATTGTATTTCCAAAGGTTTTGACATGACAAAAGGCTGCTACCATTACTAACGAAGCGACTTATACAGGCAGGAAGGGAAAAAAAAAAATACGTATCATGAGCAAAATAATCATACTGGAAGAAATTCATCCAACAGAGACACACGAACCATTTAAAAAATCCACCAAACCACTGTCATACATGGCAGACTTAAAGAGTTGTTATTCAGTTCTCTACAACTGGAGATACATGGAGAGTATTTAATACCTGAACAGGTATGTATTATCTGCCTTATCTCCTTTGTGCCCTCCTGGTGCAGCAACTTCACCAAGAGCCATGTAACACTTTTTCCATCTTACCCATTCAAGCAAAACCAGCAGTAATCAAACAATAAGTATCTGAGCATCCCTTCTGAAATAGCTCCATGGCTTAAGAGAGGCAGCTCCAACCATGGAAAATGCCTCACTCAGATCCAAAATTCTGTATTTCTCCATCTCATACACCAGCTTGCAGCGCACACAAATATTACGAGAACACCATAATATTTCAGACTGGCAGCAAAATCAAGGTCAAGTCCTTTTTTTTATCATATTGCTGCACTGTCCCACACAGGAAGCAAACAGGTGGAGTTTTTGTTAACTAAAACATCCTGTAATTGAATTTGATAGCAAAATCCTTGGAGTTTTGAAGTGGACTGTGTTAACATGCCTATGCCTCAGTAAAACCATAAATCTGCACGCTTTTAGTCCGTACTTTATTTTGCATGTTTCATACCAAAGCCAGTAAAACAGTTCTTCAGCCTTTACGTGTGATTTCTAAACAAATGCAAAAAAGACCCCACACTCTTTGAACACCTAGTTGTTCACTAACACTGAAGTCCAAAACACTTTAATCTACAGGTGTATTTGAAAAGTAATACTTAACAAATCAACATGGAGAGAAACACAGACACTTGTTTCACTTGCCAACAGCTCAAAGTCAACAGAAAAACAAAATTAAAATAAATACAGCAGTGCACCACACTACAGTGTATGCCAAGCACCACGGAGGAATGACCATACATGGTTTTGGTCTAAGTCACACACAGAAAGACTATTAAACAAGGGCAGAGAGTTTATCACTAAGCCAGGGTGTGATTCTCTGCATTTCCCACTGAATTTTACAGACATATTTGAAGCTCAAAAAAGACACTGACTGACTACAGGACACCAAAGGACAGTGTCCAGCTTCCTGAAATACCCCAAGGCAACAGCATGCTAACCTGTCTGGATTCTGAGAGGTGAATTTCAAGGGACAGCTCCAAGGAAAGATCAACCAATGGCAGACACACCTAAAGACCTGAAAAAGAATGCACCTCTCTCAGAGGGTGCTGTACATCCTCTACTTCATGAAGGCAAATGCCATGTTTCAAGTCTGAATACCCAGAACTAGGTAGAGTATGATGCCCGTACTGTGATGGGTTGAGCACACTCTTCTTTTTTGTCTGAAATTCAAGCCCATCGAATGATATGATACACTCCACCCCAATTCACTGAACTCAGGCTGTATCCAAAGAAATCAGGGGAGCAGCAGCACTGCCGTCCTGTAGCACCTTCCCAGTGAAACACCGCTGATTAATGATACTTGTAAGATTCCTTCACCACAGGGACTTTTCAGAATGTCATCCTTACTTTAAAATCCCGAATCCAGACTTCGCAATTGAGAACTGATAATGGACTACCTCTAATTCTGAAAACCATGCCGTATGTGACCAGCAACAGTAAGAAGCTTATTTTTGAAGGAACTTCTACATTATACATTGCACCTTTTACTACAAATTTATCATGTTTTGTAGGTAAAGTTATGCATATGAATATATGCATATGCAATACTAGTAAAGAGAACAGTCACCATTTTGGAACATGTGTGTTTGAGAATGCGTGTTTGAGAATGAGACCATCTCTTACTCCATATAGTGAAGAAACGTCAAAATTCTTAGCAAAGTTATTCATAATTTCATTACATCCAATGTATGAACATAACATTCATACAGTATTATTATGTTTGCAGGATGTCATAAATAAAACCCGAATGAGAAAATATGCACCTGACTGAAAGTTAGTGTGTTTGCAGCATTCAAACAATTTTCTTTCAGGTACTGATTTGTAATGTAATTTTTTATACCTAACCTAATTTGCTGAATTGGGTATAGTGGTTTTGCTTTCTTGAAGACTCTTAGGAATAAATCTGGATGCTACCAAATATACTCCCAAATAATGATACATGCTTTGTTCATCAGGACTATGATATCCATAATTGTAACTGTATCAGAGTAAGAAATAACACTTCACTTAATTTTACAGCATATTATTATGCCAGGATATTACACTACAGAAGCATTTTCCCAGCTTCAGGCAACTATGTTTGTTAGTATTATGAAGCCTTGACAGATCTGAAATTACTGGTATTATATAGAAAAAGCACTGTCGTATCTTTACTCCCATTGCTCTCTATGTAACATTGCAACTTCTCACCTTTTTCTTTTCCTTAATATGATTATGTTTATAGGATACACCCTTTATGGATCTAGCTGTAAAACTTCCCAAAACACTTGGAAACTTACCAATACATACAAAGAACATACAGAAAATAATCTCTATCACACTGCTTGGTCACGTTTCATTATGCTCCCTGGTTAAAAGTGGTAAAATGCAGAAGGAACAACTCCTTGTGAAATTCTGCAGATATTCACTAACCAGGATGCTCAGCTCTTTCTCTCACAGCACTTGCCAAGTGTGTGACTCGGGCACCTTAGGGGATTATTCCATGTTTCATGGATAGTTTTTCTTTAACTAAGTCTATTATTGACTTTCTAAATAATATCCCATCACCGACTGGAGCCATACTCAACCTGATTTACTAAGGACCACAGTCCAAAAGGGGAAGACATCCTTCTCATCCATTCAGATGGAGACCACACTGGCTCCCCCATGGAAGACCTGATCCAGTATGTCAGTGTTAAAACACACGAGAGCCCGAACCAGCAGGATTTGCTTCTCTTGGCGTGGGCTTCAGCAGTTTGCTCTCTCAGTTAACAGCAGCTTGCAGACCTACGAAACCCCAAATCTGCTTTTTAGCTTTAGTACAGAATTAAGGAACTCCTTAGGTCCTACAGGTCTACTGCAGACGGATGACGGACTTGTGGAAGTGTACTTGTGTCAGCATATGAGAAATACAGAAAAACAGAGGAGCTCCCATTATACCATTCGTAGTGGGCAAGAGGTTGTGAGACAACAAAGAGGGAAACACCTATCAGCAACTAAAAAGGATCAGTTTTAA
Organism: Oreocharis arfaki; assembly: GCA_013398015.1. Lineage (NCBI taxonomy): Eukaryota > Metazoa > Chordata > Aves > Passeriformes > Paramythiidae > Oreocharis > Oreocharis arfaki. The sequence continues at coordinate 358,670 of VZRR01004499.1, read as the reverse complement.
CCACCATCCATATATCTTTCACATATCAGTTGTTTGCAAGTTGCTACACAGCACACACCTCTGCAGAACCATTTGTAAAATTCCAGTTACATTGGATTTGCTTGTCTCAATTCCTCTGTCTTTGAAAAAAAATTGGAGAACTGCTGCAGCCAGTAAAAGTGTATGTGCCCCTACATGGCATTTATTCGAATAAACAGGAAATCCAAAAATGTATTTTAATTAGCCAGCTATACTTAGGATAGATAGCATAGTGACAAATTAAAATAGAATATTCAGCTTTTTTAAAACATGAAGAATAATTCACACCAAGAGTGACAAGCGTGTACATTTTCAGGTTTAAAGACAAACTGGTTAAGTTCCAAGCTATAATGAAAATGCCACTCCAACCACAGAGTATCCCCAGTGCCATGCTGTAAAGCAGGGCCTGTCCTATTGCATACCTTCTAAATTTTACAGCATTTGCATGCCCTAAGGGACCAGTCATTAAAAGGTCACTTCAGAAGTAAATTACCTTCTCCCTCTGGGAAGTTTCTACAAAGTAAAAACCTAATGCTGACACCTCCCCACAGCAGGGCATTTATTGTCTGTTTCAGAGAGGGCAAGCAGGGTTATCAATCTGATGGCAGTAACAGAGGCACAAATCAGAAAACAGAGAAACGAGAGAATTTAACAGGAAAGGCTGGGAAGAATTCCTCTCTAGCATGCACACTTCACCTCTAGCCATAAGCACAAATAATGGCACCAAACGAGGCTTCTCCTACCATGCCTTTCCTTCTCTAGATTTCTCCACAAAAGATGCTTCTGAAAACCAAAGTTTGCTAGGTGAATGATTAAAATCTTAATTTTAATCACAAAATTTAAGAGCAAATCATACTTGAAACAGATGAGCAGGCACAGTAGACAAATATTTTCAAGAAAGCAAATTCCCATAAAATGTCTTTCTTCTTAGTAAGCCTACTACTTGGGATAGATTCTCCTGATCAGAGTGGGATTCTAGGAACTCCTCCTCCACAAAACTGGCATCATTGACAGAACTGCCTCTTTCAGCAAAAAATTTAGAAACTCTTCTGATATAACTGCAACTGTTTCTTGGGTTTACTGAACTCTCTAACACCTGAAAACAAAGATTTAGAGTGTGAAATACAAGCATTTAAATCCACTTCCTTTTCTCTCAAAAGAAACATTAATTTCTAAAGAACACCAAAAGAGCAGTATTGTCTACAGATATCTCCCATATGCTCATTGTCATAATGTTGACATTTAGTAATTGAGTAGACCTGAATAAGCAATATAATTCAACTAGAACATGCATAAGCTTAAACATGGTAATCAACATCCTTCAATTTGGGCAATGTGCCAGTAGACAGGCAAAAGAAAGGGGAGAACACAAATCTTGTGCACAGTCCCACAGACTGGGAATACTCAATACAGCATTGAGTAAAGTATTAAGCAAAACCAACCAACCACTTACGTCAGATTTGGAGGATACGTTTTCCTCCATGTCAGAATCACTGGGATCTACAATATCATCAAATGGTGGCAGAGCAGGCGTCTTCCTTTCCAGTGCATCATTTTCAATTTTCACTCTCCCCACCTTGAGTTGAGATTTTTCCTTTGTCTGTTTTTTGTCAGCTGAACAAGTAAGAATCAGTGGTGGGGCACTCGGAAAACTTTTAAATAATGAATCCGAGCTGGGTTTTTTTCTTTTTCTTGCAGAAGATTCATCAGTGTCCAGCATAGAGGGCCTTTTTGTGAGAGTCTTCTTTTCTTGCTGCTGCCCACATGTTATGGTAAGGATGGGGGTGTTTTCAGATTTTGGCTCCTTGGAAATGGGTTTGGGTTCCTTGAAGGCCATCTTAGGAACCATTTTTTCATCTTTTAGTGGTTTGTTTTCTTTGGGTTTCTTAGAGGATTCTTTGGAAGATTTGTTATGTTCCCTGGAAGGTTCTTTGAAGGCACTTTTTTGTTCTTTTGAGTCTTTAGAAGTTTTTTCTTTGTGCTCCTTTGTTAACTTCTGGGTCTTTGAAAAACTGTTACTACTGCTGCTGCTGTTTATGTTCAAAATCCTAGCTGGGTCCTGCAAAGAGGAGATGCAAAATTTTACTTTAAAAAAAAGGAAGAACCCTTAAATCCTCAAAAGGCAGACACAATATGGACATAGCATTCATATTAAAAACTTGGAACTGCAGGTGAGCAACCAGGAGTAGAAACAACTATATAAGAACAGGTAGAAACCCCAACATTTGATCAAAATATCTGTTACAAACTGGTGGAACATGAGCAGTTATCGCTGCTTGTCAATATCTGCAACAAAAGTTAGTTTTTATCCTAGGCATTATGCCTGTCTTTTAAAAATACATTTTAAGATTAACATAAAGGCAGTTTAGGAAATGTGTATCATCACCATGAGTAAAATAAAAATCACTAAGAAAAATCAAGATATGAACATATGACGTCAACAGAATTACTGCAGGATCAGAGGAAGACACAATGACATTTCAGGCAATGTTTGACTTCTCTACTGTGATCTTCCAGCTTTTGCCAGATCTTTTTTCTCATAAACAATAACAACTCTGGATCCAGCCCAGCTATGGAAGAGTTGATTGGACAGACAATAGTCCCTGCCTTTTTATGGAAATCCTCCTAAAGCTGAAAAAGCTTCCTTCTTTGCATATACTGGAGTCCCTGCTGAGCTTTAATTGTAATTTTTTTAAATTGAACTGTTTTAATGAGAAATGTTTCTCAGAATGTGGTGACTCAGAGGTCCTACAAGAGACCTGAAACCAGAAACAGCAGAGCATTATCATTCTTCACTCAGCTGAATCTGAAAAGTTGAAGTAGCAAGGAAAGTGGTCATCTGCAGCTAGAACCGGCAATAAAGGAGTCATACGGAATGGGTCATACTGGATCGTTTCTTCTGAGAACTAACACCTGGGAATCTTTCAAAGACAAAAGCATTTCCAGCACTGCCCACTTTCACTGAAACTGCCTGCAGTGCACTCTCAGTATCTCAAAACCACCCAGCAGACGAACTGCACTGTTATAAACACTAAACACATGTCACACTCTATACAAGGTCCATTATTTATACTACTTCAAATCCACAAAGTGACATTTTAATTTACAGAAACCTATGGTCAAGAAGTTTACACTGTTGACTTTCTTCCAGGCTGATTATAAGCACTTCCATCTGTATGCTGCCCAGGAAATGAGAAACTTCTAGAAAGAAACACTTTAATGTGTATTGCATACACCCATTAATTCCCTCTTCCTTTACCTAGAACAGATGTGTATGTAAATGTGGTGTATCTGCTTGTTTGAAACTGCCACAGATTTACAGAACTGTATAGAGGAAGACATATTCAGCTTGTCTTCCACCTTACTTAACCACCCTTTTACCCACAACATAGACAGAACTGCAGAAGTGACGTGGAAGGTAAAGGACCAAAGCAGGACATGGCCAGCCTCATCCCCCACAGGGGCTGACTAATTTTAAAATAATGCACAAAGTACAACTGCTCTGAAAAAAGGCTATCCAAGAAAACAACACAGAATTAACATGCTAATGGAAGTCGTGTCAATTAGAGGAGAAAGGAAGACTGAGACTACATCCACTGATGTGCTTCCTGTTCACAGATAACTACTTATAACTTGTCCCATCAGGATGTGTTAAGTCAGTGTTTAATACTCCAGGACCTGAAAGGTCTACAGAAAACATGTGCAGAAACTGCAGTATCTCCCTTCTCCTCTGCAGCAATAGGTAGAAATAATTAAGTAAAAATAATTACTTAGAAATGCTCTTCCCTTTTCATTATCTTATTTAGTGAAACACTGAGTTTCCACACAGTGCTGCATAAATTATTCAGTTGCATGTTTTTATGAGATGCTTCTTGCATCTGTACTGCAAAAGTATTTTTGTGTCAGATTTGGTAAACTATATATATATAACTATATACACTATATATTTATATAACACATATATCAGCATTAACATTGGCCAGAAGCATCAACAATGGACAATACTATAATGACATCTGAATGTCTAAACATAAGGCACTTCCTCATCTCCCAGGCCAGCAATGAAAAAACAAAAATAAAAAAGCACTTAGCACTCCTTGAGATGTTTTACTTGAGTCATAAGACCTTTCCTGGTGCTCTTCTTTATGATTTAAAAAAAAAAAAAAAAAAAAAAAAACCAAACTTGACTATTTCCTTTGATGCAAGACCAGCACCAAAAGTTGACTTATGAACTAATTATTAATGCTTCAAGTGTCATATCATGTTCTATCATGCCAGAGCTGTGTTGCCCTGGGGAGGAATAAAACATGTGCCATTATTAAACCAGACAGAAAAATTATCTCTCTCTTACTAGTCTCCTTATAGCACATTATTTTACATATAGCACATATACTTTACATTTCAGAAGGAGAGTCTCATTTTAGAGGTTTTCCAACAGATGAGATCTGTGAAAATGGTTCTGGGGCACAGTAGTATTAAAACCAAAAGAAACTTAAGATCTGTCTTCTTTTCAGTTTTAAAACCAGAGTTATTTCCTCTTCCTACAACATGGAAGCAGATATTTTCATAGAAATCATAGTACAAATATGTGACCTACTTATGAGACTTACTGATACACCCCTCTCACATGTTCTCTTAGAATTACCCATTCTTAAAGGCAGCCAACCCACTGCTCTTATATCTGCATTCATTTTCTAAGTAAAAGAGTATCTTTTCTTATTTCCTTAGTGTCTGCAGTGAGTCAAAAAGAAGCCAACAACGACATAGAGGAGACAGCAAAAGGAACATAAGATCTGTAGGACAGAAAAAAGTCAAATTATATTCAATGGTAAGTTACATCAAACCTAATGATGAACATAGGATGCGGGTGGGGATGAAAAGTGGCTGAATATTCGTATCATATACAGCATAGCTCTTAATGAAAATCAGAATGTACTTTCAAGCCATTTTCTTATTTATCAGAATCTGGCTGTGTGTTTAAATGTTGCGTTCTTTTCCACCTTAATAAGTGTTGCAAGAAATAAGAGTAAATTAAGTAAAATAAAACACTCTTTTCTCAAGTTCATGTGAAAAACTGAGATCATGGGGTTTTGACAGATAACACTGCACACCATAGCTTACATTTGTGTATTCATCAAATACTGAAATAACCCAAGTCAATGTTAGCCTTTGATATGTTGCATAACAAACAGTATGCAAAAGAATAATACAGGAACACAGGCATGTCAAAATACCTGAAGATGTCATCTTAAGCCAGGTAACACCATGTACCTACAGTACCTCAAGATATATAGTACTGCTATATGAAAGGGGCTAACATATCTTTAAAAATATGTATGTTAGAAAGCACGACAGAAATCTAAGATTTTATCAGCAAAGAAAGTCACCGTGCTACTGTGACTGTTGTACTCAACTCCTGCTCAGATTTTGCCCAACACAGCTTATACTGAGGCCTGAGATGCATTCTGGGAGCACACAGAGCATACTGTAGGCAGGACAGGTGGCCAGAATAAGCTAAAGGGCCATTACGCTGCCATGTTCACCTGGAGATTGCTATCTCCTTCAGCCATCATCATTGGCAGTTTCACCACAGTCTTCTAACTTACAGGAATTACATAAACCATACCTCCAATCTGGAAGGCATAAAACATCAGTTTATCAAAAAAAGCCCAACTTTTGAAGTTGATTCACTATCAGCTGGACTGCTCAGGTTTTCGCATTTCCCACGGTGAAACCGAGTATGCCAACATTGTGACAGAGGAGGAAGGATAAGCACCCTCACACTCAGCTAGGTAACTTTGTGTTTTTATGGATCCCCAGTGCATGGATTAAGAGTTAGAGGTTATAAACTACGAAATTCTGCGATTTGGGAGGTGAATTCACTTAATAGACTAATCTGGGCAAAGGGAACCATCACTGTCTGTTGTGTTTTTGTATTTCTTAACAAGCTCACAGTAAGTTTAAATCAGAGAGCACACTGTCCTGTAAATTTGACAGACACAAATGGACTGTGATAGCTGCTCAATAGGTAACACATTGGCAGATTAAAACACTTCCGTAACTACAGGGCAAAAAATGGTGCTGAACTGTACAAGTTACAGAGTTGGGTTCTGACTTCACACCACAAAATGTAATTCCCAATTTGTTTTAATGTGAGTTTGAATATGCAGTAACTTCTGGAAACCATTGCAAACCTCAATTGCTGACAGACATTAGGAACCTAATTAAGAAATGGAGCAAGGGTGGGGGAAACAGAGGGGCAGGGGCAGTTCATTATATTTTATGAAGTCATTAAATTGAGCACATTGGCATTGCCTTGTCAGTGTACGGTACTCTGAGTTTAGACTACAAATTTAGCACCAGTGATCATAAAAATGTGCATTATTTTCATTTTTAATTAAAAAAAATTATGCCTATTGAAATAATGCGTCCACATTAAGCCACTGGACTAGAGTTAGTCTCAAATATGCCTATTGCTCTCAAGAGGAAAAGAGAAGAAAGATTTCTAAAAGTAATTCCTTCATCAAGAAAATTCAGATTTCTGTTGCATACAAACTTGTTTATTATTGAATAAAAACACTAGCTGATGGGGGGAGGGGGAGAACAAGAAAGAAAAGCACAACATTTCGAGAGCCTCCAAAAATACCTCCAAAAATACTGTGGGGTAGGAGATGAATTTACCTGCTTCCCACAAAAATTTACAAAACTTTCCACACTTCAATTTAGCCCAGCCCACTAAACTGTTATGATCAATGACATCAGAAGAATCAGAAGCAGATGGAGAATTACAAAGCTCCCTGGTTTAACAGTGAAGGCCAACTGGGGAAGCATAAAACAACTCCGTTTTTTTCTGGTCACAGACAGGAATAAGAGCTTTTGTTTTCTTTGTTTATAAAATAAATCTCATTTCACTACAGCTGATACTATGGTTCACTGCAAAAGATATAATCATCCCCCCAAAAAACCCTAACCAGGCTGCTTCTCTATTCTGTGCACGTAATATTTATATAATACAAACAGGCATAGTAATAGCACTGATTTAAAGCAACACAAGTATCTGCAGTCAGCCTGCAGCTACTCTTATATTCTGAAAAAATGCATAAAGTAAAAGTTTTCATATATTTCTGCCTGACATCAGTATTTCCAAGATTAAAGCTTTGTTTTAGAATCAAAATACTGAGGCTCACTAATACCATCTCCATTACATCAGATGAAAAAAAAACCACTTTAGAAATACAAACATTTCTATTTAATACATATCAGAAGAGAATGTGACAGAAAGGAAACTGGCAGTTGTCTCTTACTTCATACTGTATTATATTTTTCATAAGTGAATGCCAAACCAAGAATACCACTTTGTTGCAGTGGTTTTACTGTTGTTACTCAAATTCTTATCTAACCATAAAGTTTATGTGGTACTTCGCAGTGGCAAACAGATAAGCATAAGGTTCTGTTTTTTCCATACTCAAAGTTTAAAACTGACCTCAAAGTTAACTGTGGTATTCACAGACAAAACAAACCAAAAGTAGGCCAAGCACATCAAAGGGCTATTGCTGCAGCAGAAAAATCCCAAAGTCACCCGGTACAGACATCTGGAGTACACTTTTGGTAAAAGCAATTTATGCCCAAGAACTATCAAGACTTTCCTGCAACTCTTATTCTAGAGGCATATTTAAATGAAATTTGGACACTGAAGTTGTTCCATCACTGGGGTTACTCCAAAAGACAAAACCAAAAATCTGTTTGTACATTGGGTGGAACTTTCCTACATTCCAACCAGAACAAAAACACTAAAGACCAAAATTCAAGACTTTTCAGCTCCAAGAACTTATAAAAAAACCCCAGACTTTACTGTTACACTAAACCCAAGGTTATCTTGTGTTTCCATTTCTCAAGAACAGCTTATAATTCTCAGCAAGGCAGATATTTACAAGTCTTTCTTTATGAGATAAAAGAACAACTGCTCTTAAGTGTGTGTTCCAAGTTGGACAGGGTGAAGAGGAAAAATCAAATAGCCACATATTGGATATCCACATATTGGACTGACAAAAACCAGTGTTTGAAAAAACACCTCTCCCCACTATTATAAATTCTAGGGATGGAATCTTGAAATGTGATGCATGTCTAACCTCCTCAGGTTAGACTCACCTGACTGCATGCTATGGGCCAAACTCTCTGCAGATGTTTGAGTTGGTTCAGCAAAAAATGATAGATTTCAAGCACTAGTTTATATGGAGGAGTGCAGCAAATACACGCTTCACACTGCTTCACTCCATCACACTCCACACTTGCCAATTTTCCACATCAGACAGAAGTTCCATGTCTAAATACAGTTTGGAAAATAACATCCCAGGTTAACACTTGCTTACAAAAAATGAGAGATTCAAGACTTACCATGGTGTACAGCTACTAGGCAGAGCTTTAGTACAGGACTCAGTATCATGTCAGTACCTCTTTGAAGTCCTTCTACAGGTGTTTGGGTTGCTTATCAACCCAAGCCTCAGCACATGTCCTTTGGCATGCAAAGCAAGACATGGATGCATCAACACTACAGCCAACTCTTTAGAAGTGATTGGAAAATGAACTGTAGAGAGCTACCTACCAACATCACAAGAACCACTATCAGAAATGGTAAAGTGTCAGAGTAACTTATGTTTGGTATCCAATTAGAGGGAGATACATCCTAGTCTAACCAGCAGCATCTTGCTTCAGCACCTAGTGTAGCCAGCTGCTTCCCTCTGAGGCATTAAGCACTCATTTTAGCATGCCAAAGTAAGCACCTTCAGTTTAATCCTCAAATTATACCTCAGCTTCTCATTAGGAAAGTAACCACACTTCCATATATTCTTTAGATGTTGCAAGACCACCTGCATTAGAGATTGTGAGGCACTGATGTACAATACACACCACGCAGAGACATGTTAAAGAACATTTTTTGCCTGTCCTTGCTTATTATGTATCCCTGCTATCTTTTCATAGGCAAACCCTTAATTCATTACCTGACAATTCGTGCAAGATATGAGACTTGGCACAGATAATGAACATGAAAGTTGTTAATAAAAATGCGTATTGCTCCTTGCAGTACATGCACTGTAAGATTAGGTAACATACTTCAAATTGACAAGATACTACAAAAGAAAACAAAAACCCAAACAATTTAACAGAACAGAGAAAAGGCTTGTGTTGCATTTCTTATGTGAATAAACATCAACATGCTCCTTATTTTCCCATACCATTGGTTCATTTTGTCAAGAAATTATCCACTGTTTCAGAAAGGTCCATCTGTATTACTCAAGAGGTTCCTTGGACTATATCTTTTGACCATGTTTTAAGTTGGGGATTCAATGTGATGTCCTAGAGACCAATGATACATTGCTGTCTTTGAAACACCTAGAAAAAAATTAACCTCTGGAATTTAAACAAAATTAAATACCCTAAAGAACACAACTTCAAGTTTCACTCTACACAGTTATCCTTAAAAATGCTTCATAAATGGAATTATTATTATAGGATTATATCATATTCTTTACATTTCCACAGATTACACTTCCATCACCATAATCCTCAAATGTTACAAGAGACTATTACAATTCCTTCTGGAAAAGGAGAGAAAAAATTGTACAGGTACAAAAACCAGAGAACTTTCACCAGCACTTGTTCTCATAGCCGTCACTGTACTGCAGTATTTTCACATGGCAAACAGGAAGTACACAGTAAAGAAATGTCAAGACCTGCTATCATTGGTCTACATTAAAAGATTGCAAAAAAATCCCAGAATTTTTAAAAATTAATTTAATTACCAGGAAAAGCACCACTGGTTCAACTATCTTCTAGTAAAATATGTCTCACCTTTGGCCCATGAGATGATTTCTTCTTCACTTCAGAAAAAGACAGTGAGTTACTGGGAAGGCTGGGGAGATGAAGGCTCTGCCCTGAAGAAAACGATGTGCCATCTGACATTACCATCATCTGTCATAAGAGGGAAAGCATGTCAGTAAAACATTACCAACAAGAACAGAGTCTCAACTGCCTAGAAAATCACATTGGTAGGAGAATAAAAGTCCAACATATCCATGTTTCTTTTCAAGAGGGGATAGTTTAATGGAATCACACTGGTAATTAATTAATTTTCCCCAAGCAGAGACTGTTTTGCCCATGATATTAACTGGTAAGCAATCTCCCTGCCTGTGTCCTGACCCATGAGCCTTCCCACCCTATCCTCTCTCCCTGCCCTATTTGAGGAGGCAGAGTGAGTGACCAAGGTTAGCCAAGGTTAACCCTCCACAAAGACACACTGCAAAAACAGACTGAGGTTTTAAAGGAAAAGCAGTATGTCTCTAATTTCAGCTTCTAACTTCAGGCTTCAGTGTTATCTGGAGTACAGTAAACTGGGTGGCTGGTAAGCAAGCAGCCAGTTTGCTATTAAGAGGGCCTAGCTCCGTTTCTTGATTTTAAAGAGTTAAGTACAAATAGATCATTTCCAGAAAGCACATGTAAATCAGCCATTACTGAGCAGTTACCTGACATTTAAAGATTATTCCTCTCATCTGTGGGACACCCAGCTAAGATCTTGTCTTCTGCTCTGGAAGACTCTGCTGTGTGCCTGGATTTTATGATTCCTACCACAGCCATTCATTTATCTGTTGTTTCAAAGCTCTAAATGCCAGAGACAGCTTAGCTGCTGTCTGACAAGCCCTGCAGAGGTGGAAAGAAGATGCAGAGCTCTGCACCTGCAAGGAAACATCTCTCTCTTCCTACAGGCTCCCATGCACAAAGTGACAGTTTTGTGGATGTCCTGTGTGGCCTCTTCAGATGACCAAAACATCCTGTGACTCAGGAGACAGGAATGAGCTGACCTATTGCATGCCTCAAGCACATTACATTAAAAATACTGGGAAATCAAGGATGTAGGTATGTATATTCCAATGCTACCTCTCCAAGTCAGGATGGTATTTTACTGCCTACAGCTTCCTGAAGACAGGATTTCAATTTTTAAAAAATCTAAAAAAATTATTTAAACACAACTCCAAACGAATCTTGTTGCAGACCACTTTGCTCAAAAGATGTATGGTAACCTGGGGAATAGTAAGAGACATGTCTAGGTAATAAAAATTATTTTTATCAGCCTGTTTTCAACACTGTAGCTTGATTCTAAAGGCAGAGGAAGAAGGCAATTAAGCTGTTCTAAACCAGAGCCTGCCAAAAGCCAAAACTCTGAAAAATCATCTGTCCAAAAGCAACTACTTTCTTCTTGTAATCATGGCAATGTTGATTGCAATTAGCTATTGCGAATCACAGTAAGCGATCCTTTAGCTGGACAAAACACTTTTTAATCTCAACTTGCCAAGGCCTTTGGTTGCAATTAACTCAGCTGTATAAAAGAGAAGGCACAAGCTAACAAAGAACAGTCAGCCAGAAGGAAGGTCTATAGCCACACATGCACACCATAAACCTGCACAACAGGTAGAGAAAACTCATGTCTCTATCATTATTTTCTCTCATAGAGGATGTCAAATGGGTGTTAAATAGTATCATTCTTAAGTCAAACTCTACAGTATTTTTTAAAGCCACAAATTTAAAAGAACATACCGTTTGCATAAAATCAAACAGTCATTCAGAAAAAGCAAAGTTACCCATTAGTTCCAGAGTTTAGGCAGATACTTTATTGCTCAAAGTAGTTTTGTTCATACATTTATATGACAGAAAGATGCATATCCACGTGGAAGACAAATTTAGTCAGGAGAATCAGGGTTTGCCCTACCTTGAAATTAAAACCAAAGAAACAAAAACTATGCCAAAAATTCTTTCTCCTAGTGTTGGAAGCTGCCATTTTCTCCCTGAAGCATAAAAGCCTGACTCACTGAAATAAACTCACTGAGGTTTAACCACTGCATAAATTTTCTCTTAAAAATTCAAAAGTATTCCAGTTTAGAAATATTCATATATTCATGATTGTACACAGGCATTCTTAGAAAGCTGTCGGGTTTTTTGAGTGTATGGACTTCTGAGATATCTGAGTTTCTGGCAAGTATTTGGACCATTAACAGTCTCCATACTACAGACTGTTTCAAAACAGGATGGCAGTCTACAGTAAGATTTAGAGGGATGGGATGAACAGCATCAGTACCATGTGAGGTCTGATTCAGTAAATCTAGTTACACACAGGAGACAATAAATCCACTGGTTTTAGGAAACAAAATCTGGACATACCAAACCATGAACCCTACAAATTTCAGTGTACTGAATCCTGCAGCCTGTTATTTCACCATAAACCCCATAAAAATGCAACTATAAATTCAAAATTTTTATGTGATTAATTATGCATGCAGTTAAGACGGAACTTCAGTTCAGACTACAGACGACACCACCTTTAAAGCTGGCAAGAAGATGACAAGAAACCAAAAAGTCTCATGTAAAATTAACCCTTTGGCCCCTAGATAAAAAACACACACTTCTCTTCCAAAGAGACCTCTGACAGGAAAAGTATATGCTCCTCAAAAGTATATGCTCCTCATTGAAGTCCCCTATATCACACACACAAAAAAAGAAATTACTTTGACCTCTCAAAGAAAGAAGTTAATATTAACACTGAGTAACATCCAATATGTTTGTTTTCTTTGTCATCTAAGTAAAAAGCCCCTATATTACCAACACTTTTTTGAGTTAAGATGCATTTCCGTTTTGGCTAAATTTAGGAAAGTGACAACTGTATATCCAGTGTAAGGTTATGGGAAGACCTCAGCTGACAAAATGACAGCAGTTTCTGCAGCGGGTAACTGCCCTTTGTTCCCCATTAGTCAAACACAGAATCACAGGCTGGCAGATGTACTCCCACCAGCTCTCAGAGTAGGTCTTTATTTTCACATTGCTTCTACAACACTGGCAACACAGGGTGCTTGACTGTGGGCCTGTCTGTGTATGTGCCTCTATTAAACTAAGGCTACACCAAAGGTGGAAAAGGTGGGAATGAGCATATCACAGCCAGACACTACTACTCTAGCAAGAATAAAAGCTCACTGATCACATAGCAATAACTCTCCAGAACAGCCTACATGCACTTTTTTTACTTGTTTCCTCCTCCCTGCATTGCAGGTTTCCTGCTATCTTACAGCTGCCTAGAGATACACCTCAAGAGAGGGGGGACATGGCTGCACCCCATGCTTGAGCCACACAGCCAAGGACACTTGCAGCTGGTACTCGTTTGCACCCACAATGAATCACTTCAGTGACAAAACCCAGAAACACAAGTAATTTTTCTTCTCAGTCTCTTCTGAAGAAGTCAACAGCTCAGTGGGATCAGCCAGACTAGTGGAATAAGATGTTAAGTACTGGTGTCAATGAAGCAAGGTGAGACAACGGTAGTCTTTAAACAAGTCAGTTTAAATAGCCATATAACCACACTCTGAATTCACCAATATGCAAAAAATGAAGGTCTAGTTACAGTTTTGCTGTTCCCTCAAAGATTTTGCTTGACTAGATTAAGCAGAGCAGAGATGTAGCTAATCTCACAGCTTGTCTTTCATGAGGCAAACAGTGACAGTAATAGAATGTATAAAAGTAGGGCATTAGTTGGCCTCGTTCACAAATATTTTAAGTGTTTTTATAAAGTGTGGATTAGGATACCTGGTACTGGATAAGCACTAGAAAGATGGTCAAGAGAGAACAGTTAGTTTCACAGTTTAACACCAGGGTACAAATAATACAGGAACTGCAGAATAGGCTGTATGGAGAAACATGTCAAGGGAGGTGATTGTCCTGCTCTACTCTGCACTGGCATGGCCTCACCTTGAGTCCCTGCGTGTTGCTGTGGCACCTCAGCTCAAGAAGGACATCATCAGACTACTGGAGTGTGTACAGTAGAGGGCAACTGGCATGGTGAAAGGCAGCTGGCATCACTTGACTTGTTCAGCTTGGAGAACAGAAGGCTGAGGGATGACTCCACTGCAGCCTACAGCTTCCTCGAGGGGGAGCTGCTGATCTCTCTCACATAATTCAACTACTCTGCTGAGAGTGGTATCTCGCCTCTAGTCCACCAAAAACTGACTTCATTAGCCTTTGGACGTTGAGCTTGCATTTAAAATCTTTGTCTATCAGTTGCTTTAAATGAAAGACAACTTCCTGGGCAAGGGCAAAGGAAAACCTACTTTTTCCCCAAAACCAGTGCATAGAGGAGACCCACTGATACTCACATTATTTGGTAGGAATAATCAACCTGAAGTGACCAGTCTCCATTATATATCTGAGCTGCTGGCATCTTAGAACCATAGAATGGTTTGGATTGGAAAGGACATTAAAGATCATCCTGTTCCAATCCCCCTATTGTGGGCAGGGACACATCTTGCTACGTCAGGTTGCTCAAACTGCCATCCAAACTCCCAGGAACGGGGCATCCCTAACTTCTCTGGGCAACTTGTTCCAGTGCCTCCCCACCTCCACAGTAAATAGCTTCTTCCTAATATCTAAACTTACTCTCTCTCAGTTTGAAGTCATTCTCCCTTATTCTAACAATACCTGCTCCTGTAGAAAGTTTCTCTCAGGGTATTTTGAAGGGCATTCCAATTTGATACTCAAGACAACTGAGTGCTACGGAAAGAAAAACTGCTGTGTATTTAATCTATGTAGTTCAATCACTTCTGAACAAAGCAATGGATCAGGGAACAACTGTGCACTACCAATTACACTAAAATAATAAGGAGCCCTCTTCCACTATTCTTCTTCCAGCAATTTGGGGAAAATTATGAAATTGTAATAATCTAGTGAATTGTAAGAGCTTGTACTAAACCTATTAACAATTGATTCTGAAGTCTCCTTAAAAAAAAAAGACATTTTGAAGACAACATTTATCTACTAATACATGCTTGACAACTTGGAGTACCCATGTACCTAACAAAACCAACTCACTTTCAGAAATAAATCTTGCTTTTCATGTCCTGACAACAAGAACGAGGAACAATCTTAAAATGTTCCATGAAAGTGGGCCGTCTTTAATTGCCCATTTCTACAAATGCACACACTGCAAAGTGCTGCACCTGCGCCAGGGAACCTCTAGCACCACTCTAGGTTGTGGGATGAACAGACAGAGAGCAGCCCTGCTGAGAAGGACTTGAGGGTGCTGGTGGAGGAGAGGCTGGACATGACCCAGCAATGTGTGCTTGGAACCCAGAAAGCCAAACGTGTCCTCGGCTGCATCCAAAGCAGTGTGGGCAGCAGGGTGAGGGAGGGGATTCTGCCCCTCTGCTCTGCTCTGGAGAGACCCCACCTGCAGTGCTGCATCCAGCTCTGGGGTCCCCAGCACAGGTGGAACATGGACCTGTGGGAGTGAGTCCAGAGGAGGGACACCAACATGATTAGAGGAACAGAGCACCTCCCCTGTGAAGACATGCTGGAAGAGTTGGGACTGTTCAGCCTGGAGAAGAGAAGCTCTGGGGAGAGTTTATAATAGTCTTTCAGTAGCTAAAAGAGGGCTACATGAGAACTGGAGGATGACTTTTTAGTGGGGGCTGTTGCAATAGTACAAGAGATAATAGTTTTAGAGTTAAATAGGGTAAATTTAAACTAGCTGTAACAACGAATTTCTTTTTACAATGAGGGTGGTGAACCACTGAACACATTCCGCAGAGAGATGGCGGATGCCCCATCCCTGGGAACACCAAAGGTCAGGTGTGTGGGGCTCTGAGCAGCATGATCAGTTGATGTCCCTGCCACAGTAGGGGCGTTGGACTAGATAACCTGTAAAGGTTCCTTCCAACCCAGACTGTTCTGTGATCATGCCAACCCTGATGCATAGGAGTCACAGATCTACCACCCCCCACAAATATTTACACAGTCAGGACTGCATGAGCTGTCACAGGTCCAGACCAACACAATTGCCTTATTAATGCATTTTAGAACTCCTGCAGGTGAATGAGCCACTATCAAAAATCTGAATGAAAGGAGGCCATCAATAAAGCTGCAATAATCAGATCCACACCAAGGTACCCGTTGCAGTTTCATTTACTGAGCTGCTCATCAAAGAACACCCTCACAATGCATATTCAGAACAGGCAGTGAGCTTTACCAGTGTACTGCAGAAAAATTCCAGCAGCACTTTCAGTAAGAGCTACGAGATACCTATTAGAATTCAGGGAAAAATGAACCATTACTACAACATTTTGGCAGCACTCATCATGAATTACACTCTTCATGCATCAGTAGCAGACAACTGGACCTCTTTGTGTGGCTCTGGGCTGCTGCACCCTCTGTCATTTTACAGTGAAGAACGGGTTCCTACACATCACTTCTTCCAACAAGAGTACATCTGAAATATGGGGGGAAAGTAGTAATGATTTTAAATGACCACAGCAACACTAATAGCGTAAGTCGTGATGATAAAAAATCAGTATGGACCCCAGCACGAGCTACTGAACATGGACCTAGATTTTGAAATTCCAGTGGATAACACACTGCTAAGAAAAACCTAGCAGTAATACGAGTCCCATTAAGGCTGAAGTTCCAAAATATAAATCATTAGCTAAAAAATACAGTCATCCTGAACAACTATTATTTATATTTAAACCAATATAAAAAAACTTTAAGTTATTTGCTTGAAAGTAAAGTAATATGTAGTTTAAGAAAATTCAATTACTTAAATATGAAAAGCACAAGATTAAAGATAATCCCTTCCCTAGAGCACCATTATACCTAAGGTTTGTTGTGGGTAGAAGCCAACTATTCCAACTGACAAAGAGGAATTTGCCAGGAAAGAGGGAGGATGGAGAAAAGAGGGAAATCCCCATGATTTCATCCTCATTACATGGATTATGAACACAGGTTTTAGAACTGGCACTATGCAGACATCTCAACGGACTGAAAACACATTTCTCCACTGTTAAACAATAAAACTACAAAGATGGGGGAAAAAACCTCAAACAACAGAATGCAGTGGGTTTTGGCAAAACCTGCATTTTTACCTTGATAATTTTCTCTAAAAATTTCACTCCTCTCAGAAGAATTCTTTGTCTCTCTGACTCATTAGCAGATTAACTGTCTTTAAGGAAAGAGCTGTCTTGTTACACAAGCAGTGCTCTTGTATTTCCTAATGAATTTTACAGAAAGCAGTAATAAAGGACTCATCTGTCGCTAAATAGAATCATTACTACTCCAAAAGTGACCTATTTCTTGCATCTTCTATATATGAAACCTGAAAACCATTAACAGCCATTTGCATTTGTGATAAAGCAGTGAATGTTACTATTTTTGCCCACAGTGGTAACTGCTCTCTCAGAGTTAGAGAAAAGGATTTTCCTTTTAGGAAAGAAAATTCAGCTATTAAATTTTGTGTATATACTCCTGGATTAAACAACTAATTTTGAGCCTCCTGCCAAAAAGGTGGAAATGTTTAACTTCCAATTAAATTTCCAAAACAACACAAACATTTTTATTTACGTATTTTCAGCTATGAGAGTATCAAACTGCTATCTTAATGTAGACTGAAAATATTTTCACTACTTTCACCTGCAAGAATTGAAATTAAGTTATTTGTAACATCAAAATCAAACAAGTGATGCCTGAGCGAATCTTTTTTCCCAGTGGCAAAATTTAATTCTAAAATATTAGGCAGCTGTCATTCAGCATCTTCAAAATTAATTTGTTTCTACTAGCCCATTAAACAGAGTAGGTGCAATTTTAAATTTTTTCTTGCAATTGAAAAACATGCAAGCCAAAAAAGCAATAGAACCAGTACTACTAACAATACAAAATACATAAATGGAATCAGACCATATTTGTGTTTCCTGTGGGATTCAACATTCAAAATCCCCTACTTCAAATTTGAAGGTTTTTCTTAATTACTATAATTTCCCAGTGCCATCTCTCTTCTGAAATCTATATTCAGCAATCAGAGTGCCACCTCTTTTTCCTCAGGGCCTCTCATGTTTTAAGGCTGAAACTGATCACAAAAGGTAACTGAAAAATCTAGGAAGGAATGACCACATAGGGGTCAATGCTTACTCGTGTTTACATGATCAAAACTTTAGTCCTACTGTACCTACTCTCAAGCATAATTTCGTGCTGTGCCTATCGGATAAGCTGTGTAGGAGACTGCATACATGCAGTTCTGTCACTACCAGCAGCTTGATGACTTGCTTGGTAAGACACAGATTAACTAAAAGTTGTCATCTGTATCCAGGCTATCCTTAGGGATTTCAAGCAACAGGTTGCTAATTCACATGAGTATACATGTATACCTGGTAGCTACAGACAATGAGGTACTACACTGAGTAAATGGTGCAAAAAATTCTCAGGGGCATCATTTCCACAGCAAACCTTTTTAACAGGAATGTCATTCAGAATATATATATACAAAGATATAGAACATAAACAATGAATGGTTTGGTTGAATTTATCCAGTGTACTCTTGAAAATGTTTCTGTAAAAATCTCTTATTTTAATTACAAGAATAGGCCAACTGAAAATAGGTGAATGGTAGAGAGGGATTTGAGCATAACTAAATCTTTTCAAGGGGCTGCAGGAAGTTCAGTATAGAAAATATATTTCTGAAGGTGGAAAATTTTGCCAATTGCATATAGCTTAAGACTGAACCAAAGGTTTCTATTTACCGTCCTGATTAGAGAATCTCTGAAGCCAAATCAAATCCTTCTTCTAGGGGCTGAAAATGTAATTGTCTCTTGGAAAAGAAATCAGCAAGTTGGTGACCTCCTAATAAAGACTGCACATGTATGCTTCAATTCTGGTGATATCAAATAAAATGCTAAGATACAAATATTCCACAGAGCTAATCTACATGATTGATACCACCCAAAACGTCCTGTTTGCCTTAACTAAAGTGGCCACAGTGGCACTGCAAAGCTGTACTACAGCTGAGTTCTGACTTCTTAATTATTTCTGACATCCTAGTGTTACTCTTACTCTCTCAGTGAGCTACAGGATAGCCAGTATCCCTTACTGGACACGAAGGATGGAGAAGGGTAACAAAACTTTCTTAGCCTCAAAGACAGAAGAACAGTGGCTGTAGCAAATAACTTTGTCTAGTTCACATTTTGGATGCCACAAGATATATGTGTGAGCGAAAAGGGGTGTTGAGAGCATCCAAGAGATAATTCAAGGCATCTGCAGCAAACAACAAACACAGAGGCAAGCCTATACTGAATATGGCAGCATGCAAGTACTAGGTGAGCCTGCACTGTTCCCTCCAGAAGAACATATTTGTAATATGCATATGCTTATGCAAATGAGAAATAATAATGTTTTGTAGTTCACGCCAGTCAGGTAATGAGACAACTGGAGAAAAATGAATCAGATCTGTATTTTGAGGAGTACACAAATCAAGCAATTTAGACGATTCTTTGAAGGCTTGTAAGCAAAAGCCCACCATGTTAAAGGACTCTACTCAACGCTACCACTCAAGTGTTTTACATTAATACGGTATCTCATTCATTTTGAAGGACATGAGCCTTATCTTGCCAGATTCCTTGCCCACCAAAATTCAGCAACTTGTTACTGTTATTTTTTTCTTGAGCATAGCCATAAGCTAGAAGTATTAATTGTTTTGACTTATTTGTAAGTGCAAACCCCATCTCATACTTTATTATTCTATAAATGCTTTTCTCAGCCTAAAGCATGGAAATTACAAGTAAGTTAATGCTCTGCGTAGAACAGACAAAAGACTGAATTCACACACTTGGAAGGGAAAGTTGGCTTTTCAGGGCTTCTACAGGAGTCAAAGAAAAGCCCATTTCCAGCATTTCATAAAGTGTAATTGGGCTTTTCAACACCAGGAGATGTAAGCCCTTCACAGAAACTTTTAGGGACAAGACAGACAGAATGCTATTACATTATTTCTGCCAAGCTGATCAGATAAACTCTCAGGTCCCAAAGTCCACAGAGGGATGCACAAAACACTGATAACTTCATGAGAAGGTATTAATTTCTTGCAGAGAAATTGGGGAAATGGAGGAAAAGAAAAAGCCATGCAGTCTGAAGCATCCAGAAGACAAAAGGCAATGATGGAATGCATTTTAAGAATGACCACACTGATACATTCAGGGAAAGAATTTGATCAAAACATGCCACATTTTATTGTTCACACTTAGGCAACATTTTTGGTTTTGTTAACTCAAGAAAACTAAAATTAAAAGACACAGAAAACTAGCAATGCAAAGGTAGCTTCTTATTTTGACCTTTTTAACCATTTTTCCCCAACCCTAAAGTCACTCCTGGCATAATTTAGATTTATTACACTTGTGGTGAAACTTATTAATCTTATCCAGTCTGTTGTTAACAAATATTAAAGCAGTGGCTCACAAAGTTTTCCAGAATATAATCTCAATGTTTTATTTGCAAACACACTAAAAAGCCAATTCACTGTCCAGACATGGATACCCTCTCACACCTAATAAATGCAAACACAAAACACGGCTCATGCTTCTATTTGATATAACTACAGTTGTAACAGTTCTCTTCTTCAGGAGGGCAAAAGGGTCTTTCAGACTATACATGCTACTTGGTTTGCTTTGTTTTCAAAGATTCTCTTCAGCAGACTGAAGATTGTCACACTAGCTCCCTCTTATCTTCAACCCAGAACCTACTATTGTCTAAAGGTACCAAAAAGGGTTACTCGCTTTTATTATGATTGTTTCAAAATAAAGATAGGCACTGGCATTAACACTTAAAATTTCACAGCATGAAGGCTTTCTTAATGTCTCTGTCAGCGACTTGGTAAAGGAGGCAAAACAGACTCATGAGGTCTGCAGGTAACAATCAACTGGGAAGTGAAGCACCTGACACTTCAGAGCAAGCAGGGCTTGCATGAGGGACCCAGACAACTGGACGAATAGGTTAACAGCAGCCTCATGAAATACAGTGAGGACAAATGCCAAATACTAAGTACTGCCCCAGCAAGGCAGAGCCCTGCAGTCGTGAGGCTAGGGCTGGAAAACAGCTCTGGAGCATGCCCTGGGCATGGGAGGGCTATGAGCTGAGCCAGGGCCCAGGCAGCAACAATGGCTATCAGTGCCCCATGAGGTGGTCACAGCCCTGGAAGCCAGGGGAGGGTCAGACCTCTACCCTCTGCTTGGTTTTTGTCAGACTCTAGCTACATACTGCCTACAGTTTAGATCTCTAACACAAACACCAACAACAGAATGGTGGGAGGTGAGAGGAGGTTACTGAGACTGTGGGGCTGGAGACCTCATGCAGCGAGAAGTGGCTACAGGACTAGGGCTGGCTCAGGTCAAAGGAGGGATGGCTTCAAGGGCATCCAATAGCTCCTCCATTTCCTCCCATCAGCATGGCATTGATCAGAGGGAATGCAGAAGACATAGGCTCTTCACAGTGGTGTGTGGAAGGAGGGCAAGAGGGAGCAGCCCAACCTGACACAGGAGAGGCTCGGGCCCATGAAGATGGCCCAGCAGTGGAGCCAAGACCAGGGGGAGTTTCACACCCCAGCAAGGAGGGGTGAAGTCCTGAGCAGACCCCAGGGCTGAGCCTCTGACAGTCCCCGACAGAATGAATTATGCTGTCATTGTGTGAAACAGCAGAACAGTTTCCCCCAACAGACAAAGAATAAACCTAAAGGTTTGGCCTTTTGGGCCCTCTCATCCCTCCAAATGGGCAAATTGCCCTTTGGCTTTTTCACGTCACTTAATTCCTGCAACACATAAAGAAGTCGGTACATTTTTCTGATTCAGACTGTGTAACATATTACATAAATTTAAGCAGGTTTGTTTATAGTTACGAGTTTTGACTTGTTCTACCTTAAAACTACTGAATTCATTCTGCTTAATATAGAACCATTTCTCTTTCAATGAGAGACACTTTATTTTCTTATTACTTCCATCACAGTATCATGTAATTAAGGAAGGCACATGATAATTTGTTCACCCATTCCACTTAAAGATATGTACCAAGCTCCTGTGTGACGTTAATCACAAAAACACTTTACTTAGTTTCACAGTTAGGTCAGTCTTTCTCATATAGTAATCATGCACCAGCAACAAGCAGCAACATCTTTATTGTGGTGGCTTTTGACATGGGTGCAAGACTCACCCCTCCTGCCTTTAGCAGCTTTCTTCTGAATTCCTCTGTTGGGTTGTTGAATGTGAGCTTTTCACAGCGGAGGTGATTTACAGGTGGGTGGCCTTCAAGGTGCAGGAATAAGTCATAGTCAAATCGAACTTTCTTAGGTTCTTCCTGAGGGTTGAAAATAACCAGATAGAAACATCTAGCACCAAAACTAACTAAGTTGAAAACAAAGGCTACACAAACACTGTCAACTAAAATTAAAATTACATAATTTTTAACTATTCTGTATTCTCAGACACACAAGGAATTTACCAAGCATCAGTTGAGCTGCAGTAATTTAGAAAATCTGAAAAGCTCCTATCAGCCCATGATAACACAAGGTAAAATGCATGAATTTCATGAAATCCTGACAAGGCTTAATTGACACGGTTAAGTCATGTTTGGCCCAGGCTACAGATAGGCATATAGGCATGTACCATGATTCAGCTGACACAAGGTAACTCAGTCAAAAACACAATCACATTTTTGAGCCCTAGAGAGTACCGAAGACAATGCAGTAAGTTTTGAACGCAAATTCCTCCGCTGAAGCCAAACTATTGTTTTCTTCACAAGTTATAGAAAGGGGAAAGTATGAATCTGGTGCAGCCAACTATATGTGATCTCCTACTTTTGGGGTCTGCTCATTTCTTAAAGAAACTTCATTGTCTTGAACAAGTGTGGTCAGATAGATTTCAACTGTTCCACCAGAACTTTCAAGCAATTAAAATTCTTTGCCACTGGAGTGAAAAAAATGAAATTGAATGTTCCCTGTACCAATACGGAAAGAGAAAAACCAGAAAAGGCAAATTTATCTTGGGAGAAATCACCAGTGCCCTGAGAAAGCCCCAGCTGAAAAACGACACTGGTGGCATCAAACAGACGTCAGTATCTTCTATCTGGTATTACAAACGGAGTGCATTTTGTGTTATACATTTACACAGCCCTTCTAGAAGCTCTGTGTGCATTAAGTGCTGTTTTAAGATGCTGTTAAGGAGCCTTCTCTCCAAAGGTTCTGATGTGCAATGGAAGTCACAAAATCAAGCCTTAGAAAAGAACAAAAATAAAAAGTCAACTTGAAAAATAGTTCCAGTAAAAAGGGAACCATGAGGGAAGAGTATGAAGAGATAGAGCAAAACCTTAGCACCTATCCAACACTGCATGTAATCAAAATACACGCTCTGTTCAGAGACAGATGCTTTAAAAATTCACTTTAACCATGTTGAATTTTGATTCAGGATTCTAAGTATGGGAAGAACAGAAAGCACAGAAATTTCAGTTATTCTAAAAGTTAAATCAGAGGCTTCAAACACAGACAAGGGACATCCTAATCTGTCCCATCTCTAGACTTGGAGAAGAAACAATAAAAGAGGACCTGAACTAAAAGGCTTGCAGTGGTCTGTTTCTGAAGACAAAAGAAAGCAGTTCCCCTAGATGGACTATTTTCATAGTTCTGTCATAGTTCATGGAAATGACAGATAATTTTCAAAGGCAAGCATGGATGACATTTCTTGTTGTTAGAAATATTAACATGATTTCATGCAGAAAAAAAATGGAAGTAATTCATTCCCTGGTCTGCTTAGAAAACTGCAGTGTTGCTATAGGCAACAAGTTGGTACCAGCAGCTTTGCCATAAAAGCCAAGCTGCAATAATACATAAATGGTAGTCTTCAAACAATTTTGTGGAAAGTCAGATGAACATAACCAGTGATTAAAAAGCAGACTTACTATACAAAAGACCACCAGTACCACTGCACTGCCATTATTTCAAAACAGGGAAGACAGAATGTGCTGCAGTTTATGAGACTTATTCTATGTGGGCTGCATTTTCCAGAGTAGCAGTCTTTGACCTAAAAGCATTTTTAAGGACTTCATCTCAATGACTAACTATAGCCTGCTATAGTTAGCAACTATAGTTGCTGAATTTGGGAGCAAGGGTTGGTTGTAATTTCTGTAACCCTTTCAAGCTTGGACTATTTTTCTATCATGGTGAAATACCTATCAAATCTTCTACTAATTTCTGTTTAGTCCTGGGAACGGGAACCCTTTAATCCTCTGTGGTCCAGGTGGTTTCCTGTACCCCTCCTTTCTCTGTCCATGAGGGTATTTTCTGAATCAGAAATTGATCAGCAGTCTGCTTTAATAAATGATGATGATATGTCTCTTCTTCCTCTTTCTGTCTATCTCCTCTTTTTCTGTACTGGAATACCTGTGAACTGCCTTGAGGGGAAAGAGCAGCTGAGCCAGAAGAAAGTAGTAATTTGCCAGCTCAATTTTTGTGCCACTCTTCCTTTGTATTGCACCCACCCCAGGGAAGGGCATGCTGCTGCAGCTGTGTGAGGGACTAACCGACTCACAGTCCAACTGCTGCTTGTTGTTTTCCATGACACCAAAACGGGGTGAGGGATGTTGGCAAACTTCCTAATTCCATGTGTTGCTTGAGGGTAAGGAGGGTTGTAATCACTGCTGTCCTCTCCATCTCAGTCTAAGCCACAGCTTCTGCTGGGGAGCACCTGAGACTAGCAGTCTCCACAGTGAGGAAAAAGCAGACACAAGTCTGAGTGGAAATCAAAAAGAGAAGTGTTGGGCAGGAAGTTTTCTGTAGAGATGCTCAATGATTGACTCACTGTCTTCTGCTTTGTCTGTGGGATGAGCATTTAATAGATGAGTTGAAGAGACTGGGCTGCTTTTCATTAGATTTCCTGAATGAATCAAAACATCTTCCCTAATAGAAACAGGGCTAAAAAGCATACCAAAAATACAATCAACTCACTGAGGTAGTTCTGTTTCATTTCCAACAGCAAACAGGGTAAATCAAGATCTGCTCTTCACAGATTGATACAGGGAACATGTCAGAATTACCTGTTCAAAACCTACAACTTCCAAAGTGCCTGAGCAGAATTATCCACACCTCACACCTTAACAGGGCTTTCTGTGAAAGATAAAAGAATACTGGAATACATACTTGAAGGCACACATAGCTGACCCCAAAAGAAATTTTAAGTGATCAGGGTTCCAGAAAAAGTCTTCTATTATGCATTTCTATTTTCTTTCTGTTTTAGTCTTTCACCAAGCATTCAACACGTTAAAGATGTAATGTTGACTTGATTAAAATATAATTTCAAACTACATCTTGGTAATAGAAACACACGGGTATCTTTGAATCACATTAGGCATCATAACAGCTCCACCAAGACACATGACATATAAAGGGAACCTAAATAACCTTGGATATTAAGGTAGTGTACATTAAACTTTGCAAGATTTTACTCTAATTTCACAGAAATCCAGTTATTTTTATCTGAACTAGTTATGAGTAATGCAGACCCCGTTATGTACAATTAAAGAAAACCTCTGTATTTGCTGTCTGAGAGACTCCCAGTAAGTACTTAGAATGTGAGGCATCACAATAACATAAGCTTTGTAGAATGGCACGGGGTTTGGTTTGAGCCTGGTAATGTTGAATATAACAAGTACTCACATGCAGTCTAAAAGAATGCTTTTTAACAGACAAAGGATACAAGATTTTAAAAAAGACTGTTTTAAAGGATCAAAACCTGAACCAATTATAAAGATTTGTAATACTAAAATAGAAAAACGAGTTCATTATGTCATCAGCATAATCAAGACTGGTGTCCTTTCCTCAAGTGTAAGTGGCTCTTAACTTCTTCAAGCATTTTTTAAAGTCTGTCCACTTTTTAGCAGGACTAGTAATTCTTCTGAATCATTATATTACACTTCTCTTTTTTAATAAGGCAATTTTAATTTCACAGTTATCTACTAAATACTGTCCACCACGAGTCAATACTGGGTGCAATATTGTTTAACTTCTCCATCAGTGACCTGGACAAAGGGGCAGATGCCTCCTCAGCAAGTTCATTGATGACACAGAGCTGGGAGCAGGGCCCAGTACCCCAGAGGGCTGTGCAGCCCCTCAGAATGGCCTCAACAGGGTGGAGAGATGGGCAGAGAAGAACTGTCTGAAATTCAGCAAAGGCAAATGCAGGGTCCTGCACTTGGGGAGGAATAACCCCAGGCACCAGCACAGGCTGGGGGCTGATCTGCTGGGAAGCAGCTCTGCAGAGAAGGACCTGGGGGTGCTGGTGGACAGCCAGCTGTCCATGAGCCAGCTGTGTGCCCTGGTGGCCAAGAAGGCCAATGGTGTCCTGGGGTGCATCAGGAAGAGCATTGCTAACAGGCCGAGGGAGGTGATCCTGCCCCTCTACTCAGCCCTGGTGAGGCACATCTGGGGTGCTGTGTCCAGTTCTGGGCTCCTCAGGGCAAGAGAGACATGGAGCTGCTGGAGCAGGCCCAGCAGAGGGTGACAAAAATGATGAGAGAATCTCTTTTAGGAGGAAAGGCTGAGAGAATTGGGCCTCTTCAGCCTTGAGAAGAGACAACTTTGAGGGAGCTTACTGTTTACAAGTATCTGAATGGGGGTGTCAGTGGATGGAGCCAGGCTCTGCTTGGTTGTGCCGAGCAGTAAGACAAGAGTCATCAACAAACTGACGCACAGGAAGCTTCACCTGAACATGAGGAGGAAATTCTTTACAGTGCAGTGACCGAGCACCAGAACAGATTGTCCAGAGAGGCTGTAGCATCTCCCTCATTGGGGATACTCAAGAACTGTCTGAACACAATCCTGGGCAAATTTGGGATAACACTGCTTGAGCAGGGAGGTTCGACCAGACGATCCCCTCTGTTCTCTTCCAACCTGCCCCATTCTGTGATTCTGTGAAATACAATTACACATTTCTAAATGTTACAGTAATCTTGGTTTGAGAAACAGCATAGGTAAAGATACCTTTAAATCTAATTCTTAACCAAGTTTACAAACTAAACTTCAAAACTTAAAAAAACTCTCACTTCCACATGATTTTTTTTTCTTAAAAAAACCATGAGATTCCATACCTTGTTTTTGAAGTAAACCTCAATTGGTAAAATAAAACCAGCATATCCAGATTCTTCAACTTTGTAGGGTGGGTCCTTGCACACTGAAACAGAGAAAAAACAGTATTAACACAAAAAACCTTATTTTTGAAACTCATAAGTAAACCACATGAGTAAATCTGTGACAACAGTTCTATATGGCACTGATAAAAAACTGCACACACACAGTAGGACGTTATCTGCAGCACAACTCAACCTGAATTTTGCAAACAGATTTTTCTTGTCTGCATAAAACCTCCACTTTATGGGTAGGAAATCTTTATTTCAAATTTGAAAACTTTATTATTGGGGAAGGAGGCACACAACACAGCATTCCATCACATAGTGAAGAACATGAGGAAGGTTAACTATGGTATTATGTTAAAATAATACCCAGGTTTTCCTTACAGGATTCAGCTTCTGTAACAATACAGTGAATATTACTAGTTATAATACAATCTTCTCCTTCAAGTTCTCAGTTTAATGGAAGGGCTTGTAGTTACTTCAAGTCCCCACAGTACTGAACAGGAGATCTCTGAAGAAAGTAGCACTAGCTGTCAACTCCATACATTGACAAAAAGCATGGTGTTACAGAACTTGGAACAGAAGCCATCTCTGCCTTCTCCTGTTCAATTGCATGGCAATCTCATTGCAGAATTTAAGTCCATGTAACACATTAGCACAAAGGGAGGCTAAGCTTGAGAAACCATGCATCCAACTGCAGCATACTGAGATGCTTCCAAATGCTGCATTGCTATGTATGACAAATCATGTCTATGCCACTACCATCTCAGTGAAAGTTTCTCTACTGTAGATTGGTAGAATGATACAATTAATGATAGAAAGGGTTGACTTCTTCAAGAAACATTTCCTCTAGCTCTGTCAACCTAGCTGACTGAAAAAAAAATTCAAACTATCAGACGAATCACAATTTGCTCAGATATACTCCTTTCAGAATTGCCTGGTAGTTTACAAAAAGAATTTATTGTAATTAACTGCACAGGGCCTGATTAACAAAATTATTCTTTTTAGCAGAGCACTGCAGATGGGCACTTAAAATCTTTTATCATCCTGAAAACATGACAAGGCCCTTCAGACACATCCAATAATATAAACACATTCCCAGTAGTGCAATCAGTACTTCAGCATTCTGAGGACATGCAAGCTTGGTTAATCCCCAAGTAAACAAACACAGCAGAATTTTCTATTACTACCTTGCCATTCTCCTCCTGGTTTGCTAGCACCAAACCTCACAAGGGTGAAGGAGATTACAATTCCTTGCTCACCTACTGCAGTTGGCTTTCACTACCTAGTTCATGCAACTAACAAAAAGGGAAAAGGAGGGAAAAAACAGAACAAGAAATGATCGCTTTTACACACTCTTCTGCAACACTGTCTTCTTGAAGCTACAATAGTTACTTTGTTTCTCCTGGCAGAAAAAAAACCAGAGGAGGTATAGTTTGTAAGGCAGGATTTGAAAGGTTTTGAAAAAAACATTATGATGATTGGTCAAATCTAAGAGAATGGTTTCAGACCAAGGTCTTCAGTTTGAAACAGGTAGAACCTCCCAGAAGTAGTATTTCACCTTATATTGGCAAATCTTCTCCTAAGAAGACTTGCCAACATTTGAAAAATGTAAATATAGTAGTTCTAGTTAAGCACAGAGGTTACAGTAATATGTATTGGCAATTTTTCAGTCAATGATAAAGGAGCTTTCCTGTTCCTCTGCCTTCAGATGACAACTTGAGGAGAAAGCCTTCACGGTATTTTTTGAATGGTCATGTACGGAAGACTGAAATCCACTTATACAAAAATGGGGAAAGATTGTACAGCAGATACTTAAACAGATGGAAACGTAGAGGTTTTAGAAGAAGTGATTTCAGGCTGCATATTTGTGACAAGTCACAAATATCACATCAACTTCTTTCTGAGGACTTAATTGGTGTAGAAAACCTCATTAGCATAAATATTTTTCATTGCCTCCTTCATTTAGCTCTTCTTGCAGATTTACACAGCTGTTTGCCATGCTGAATATTACCTTATCAAAGTCTCACCGTTCTTTAAAGAGTCTGTAACAGCAGCTGGTTTTGATAAAGCCTGGATAATGGGCTACAGAACAATCATCAGGAAGCTACTCTGGGTGTCTTCCCAAACTGAAAGATGGGCTTTTAACACAAGGAAAATTCTAGTCTTGTCAACGAAACCTTCCTGAAAAGAAACAGTAATAGCACCGAGCTTTGCTCAGTCACATTGTGCATCTGTAGACGGCAGCTACTACATTTTTCTCATGTTTTTTGTGGAAGCCACCACTGGCAGAAGGTACTGACAGAAATGGCATCTCTGGGCACTCTGAAACAGCACTCTGGGGCCTAAGCTCTTTTTGTTTTATTGGACTGTCATAAGGAGTAGCTAGGGCTGCAGTGACATGTGTGGTTTAGCCAAGACAACAGGAAATCAACCTAGCAAGGTATGCTCAGCGGAAAAAAGAGAAGTGGCAAGAGTTAGGTAAACCGCAGAAAAGGAGTAAGAAAACAAAACAAAAAACTCCACCCAAAACTGGACAGGAGAGGAGAAGAGAAGACAGGAAAAAATCCCAAACCTGTAGTGTAGAAGGTGAAGAGAAACAAAAGCAAATTCCAAATATAGACCAACAGAACACAACCAACAACAGAAACTAGGAAGGAGTGATTTTGAAAAAGGAAGCATCTGGAAACCCTAACAAATTTCCCAAAGCTTGCTAGAAAAAAATTGGCTACGGTAGACTAGGTACGTAAGCAGAGAACATTACCCTGTTACAAACAATTTCCTCCTGATCCAGAGGGATAGAGGCATTTCACTTCTGACTGCTCCTTTCCTTTAAAGTGGCACCTAAAAACGCATTTCAAGTGCCAGACCAAGTGTCTTGAACACCATTATCACTAAGAATTAATTATTACAGCCAGGTTTCTTTCTCATACGGAAAAAGCTTGCATGATCACAGTTTTCTCCCCCTCTACTATATCTTTTGACTAGGTGGTCCAAATTCAAGGCAGTCTCTACAACAAAAAACTGGTGGCTGAGAAGGCAGTTCCAGAGAACATCTTCAGTGAGACGCAGGAAGAAGCAGACAACAGCACGCAGAATAACAAACCAATTATAAGAGTGTCTCCTGTCACAAGAACTTTAAGTCCTGGAGAAGTAAAAAAATGTAAGCAAAATAATACATATTTCTTTAGACACACTGGCCAGAGTATAAAACGTGGGGGTTTTGCTGCCTGTGTAAGGCAAAATAAGGAGTTTAGCTCAGTTGATAGAACACAGTGCTTATAACACCAAGGTTGTCCATTCAATCCTTTTATGGGCCACTTAAATGCTGAACTCGATGATGCTTGTGGGTCCCTTCCAACTCAGAATATTCTGTGAGTTCATGGTACTGACCTGTTATTGTATCTTTGTCAGAATAATAATTTCTCTTCTCTCATAAATGAAAGTTTTAGTCTTAACCTATTTGCAAATACATTTGCTAAAGAGATAGATCAACTAAAATTCAGGTGCAATTTTGAAATAAAAATAGGAGCTCATGCAACACCATCATACAGCTGAAGTCTGTCCCTTATGTTCATCATGTTTCATTGTACTGTAGGGTGAACACTGTTAACTTGGTATGTTTAAGGCCACAGAATGGAAATTAGGTCAAACAGGTCTCTAACTATAGCTAAAGCTACTGCCAAAAGCTGCATAGGAGCTTCAACACAGGTGAAACCAAATGACTAGATGAGTAGTAAAAAGATAGAGGGAATAGGAGAAGGCATAAACCCAGAGCAAGAAGGCTTGGGTCCTAGGACAAGAAGAAGGTGGAATGACAGTTTTCCTTAATGCTGAAGAACCATACACATGTGCACACATGTACAAATGCACAGGCGATGAATTCTAGTACTGTGCACACCTCAGGTGCTCACCTAAAGTACACTGTCACTCAACCTCCTGTGACAGAGGACTATTCAGGTACTCAGCTGTAATGCTAGCTGTATTACAAACATTTCACAAACAGGAGTAGTGAGAAACATACTGGTTATGCCGATGCATTCATTTTGAGCTGCTTTCACATACAAACAGGTTCCAGTAATTCACAGATGATGAAAAGTTATTGAAATGTTCCTCAAACAAAACCTGCCTTCCAGCAAGCAACTGCAAGTTATCAGTGGGCATCAGTAACAGGGCATCAGTAACAACATTATCATTACTACTACATGATTTTACAAAGAAGGATTGCTTCTCAATAATGATCCAGCATCTGTTTAGGTTACATTGCCTAATCATAATATCAAGAGGCCCTGCAGAGAGACCTTGACAGATCAGAGGGCTGGGCAATCACCAACTGTATGAAGTCTAACAAAGACAAGTGCCAGATTCTGCAGCTGGGATGGGGCAACCCTGGATGTACAGTGAGACTGGGGAATGAGATGCTGGAGAGGAGTGCTGAGAAAGGGACCTTCCCAAATCAAGATATTCCATGAATCCGTGACACTCATTCTACATGTAAGAAAGAGAGGAGAGTGCTCAGTTCTCATCCAGTGCATTCTACAACTGAATTATTTTGATAATGCCTGCAGAATGAGTTACCCAAGATCACAGAAAGCCAGAACAAGCACTGATGATTATCAGAATACGCCTTTTCTACAGCTCACATAAACCGCTTAAATCATTTATCTCAAATATTTTATTTCTTTATTCCACAATGAAGCACTACTTTTTCTTTCAGAAATTCATTCCCATGGGTTGCATCAGACAATTGACACTGAAGGAACAGATGCAATCAAGACACAATGACACATTTTACTAACAGTGACTACATTGAAGCCTTTGGACATAATAATAACAAAATTCTAGTTAAAGCTATCTTTCTTAAAAGCTTTAACATGAGATTCATTTGCCAGCCTAACACTGTTGAACACTTCTTTATGAACAGATTTTTTTCTTCATTAAATATACAGTCAGAATGAACAAGTAAAGGCAGAAGTTTCCTTTACTTTAGAGATTTCAACACAACATCAGGATGATGCAGAATAATGTCTGCAAGAATTTACATGTATTTTATGCATCCTGCAGGATACTCCAGGTGGGTGCTTATAAGAAGTGGTGCCTTCTTAAAGAGAACTGGTTTAACCATAAGGTTTTTTGTACTAGTATTTTATAGATATTTGCCTATTGTTTGCTCATACTGGTCACCCTTTGACCAATTTTTCCCTCTACTCAACACCACCTTCATTAAAAGAAGTCTCAAAACCAAGAAGTTGCATTCATTTTTAGAGGAAGTAAGACTGTGGTACCTCCTGCCTGACTTACCAGTAAGTCAGCTTTACACATTCAGCTGTGATTTCTATAAAAGCTCTTTGACTCTGCTATTCTGTAGCTCACCTAGCCAGCTGGAGGGGTCCAGTATTTGGATCCTTTTAAAAAAAACCAAAACAGCCAGGAAGAGAATGGCTCTGTTGTTTTCTAACTTCAGGCACACCTCAGCCATTAATACAAAAAAAAAAATTCTAGGCAGGTTCAGACAAAAACTAGCAAAAATTACTAAGTTGAATGTGGGTTAAATGGTACATTAAATTGTAGGAATAAGGAGTGCCCATATGCTTTATACCTTATGCTGACATGTACTTCATGAGAAAGATAAAACCCTCAAGTGAAAGCACAGAAGGCACTAAAAGTTCTAAGACTGGGCTCTCAGCACTGCATTTACAGATATACTACATTCCCTGCCTCACATACAGAGTGACCAGATTCCCATCACTTCTACCAAGTGGTTAGGATAGCAAGATACTCTTTATAACCCCTCAAATAAAGTGAACCCTAACTAAATTTTGGAGTGACATTTTCTGTCCACACTGCCTGCTCCCTGACCACTGAAGAGCTTCTTCATCAACTGAGAACAATCTAGTAAGCAAAACAGGAGGGCACAGAAGTGTCCAAGTCTGTGGCCGAGTTTGGACTCAGCCACACCTAGGTTCCATCAGGAATTTAGAAAGTAAGGGGGTCCTCCCTGAACCTTGTGACTCAGTGGGAGGGTCTCACTTACCCTTTTACATTCTTACTCTTTTCCATCTCTGGTCTCTGTAGATCTATATCCGATTTTGCTTCGTGTATTTCATCCATGTAATAAGTAATGGAGTGAACCTTGCCAATTGAACTTTGTTAGTCACAAATATTATATTAAACCTGCTTTTGCTAAGACCTTTGACAGCAATTTTTTAAGTGACCTAAACCACTCATTTGCAAGTCACTGTTACATGTGATGGAGCTCTGTTTTCCTGAAGATGGCTGAATGCTTGCCTGCCCATGAAGGAAGTAGTGAATGAATTTTTTATGTTGCTTTGCTTGCATGCACAGCTTTTGCTTTACCTATTAAACTGTCTTAATTTCAACCCACAAGTTTCTCACTTTTACCTTCCAATTCTCTCCCTCATCCCACTGCAGGGAAATGAATAAGCTGTTGGGTGGTGCTTAGATGCCAGCTGGGGATAAACCACAACATTAACCGTCCAGGACTTCCAGCAGCAGGACCATTTTTCTGATATAGAAAGCTCCTCAGGCAGCGGCACACTTTCAAACTTCAGTACACATCACAGATGGCGCAGAAGCCCCTCCTCTTGACTGAAGGGCACAGAAAGCTGTCAGCTATATTCTGCACTGCACACTCACGCAACAGTCCTTACTGAGACATCCAGAAGTTACTGGAGATGTCCAGGATCACTTACAGTTTATGCCTTCCATCCCTTCTGTCTGCTCCCTCAGGTTCCCTCTGAACAAGATGGGAATGAGAGAGAAATAGGAAAAGAATGAGTATTTTTAAACTGGAGTTATTCCTACATTTCCTACTTTAATTCTAGATGCTATTTTTTTCAATACAAAGCATTTCTCAAGAATTTCTATTAAAAAATATACAAATGTCTCAGGTATTAGTGGAGTAAGGGACTTCCAGAAAGCACCTGGTCTAGAAGTCTTTCATAGACAAGCATGACACTAAAGTGAAAGAAAAGCCCTTGAACAACTGAACTGCAGCTAAGGCTGCCTGAATAGTAACATAATAAACCAAACAATTATCTTTGATGGAAAACACATTAGGTATAACATGAAAAACTCAGACAGTAAATGTCAATTTACCCTGTAGATACCATTAGCATTTTAGGAGTAATAAAAATTTCCAGTAATTGTGCACTAGTACATTCTCATACTTGTATAGAAGGTACAGCCCTTGGTGTTTTTTTTTTTTTTACTGAGAAAAACAGGTCCAACAATTGCAGAATTTGAAATATTTTCTTTCTTGGTTATTAATTATATACATCTTCTTCCCATTACAGACTTTGCATAGAGAATTTTTTTTCTTAACTTACAGACAGATACCTAAAACAATAAATCTTATCCTCTATTTTAACTTCATCATGCTATGCAAGCATCAAACTGGGAGTAATCATTTCAGAGCCAACAAAGTTAGTCTGTACACCTGTGTGTCAAAAATCTGGGGTTAAAAAAGTTTTACAAGCAAGCCAAGACTAAATTTTTTCCATCATATCTCCATCCTTCCTGGTTATTTCACTTGATTCATTGCAGAGTGGGTCAGGTTAGAAGGGACTACAAGGGAACATCCAGTCCAACCACCCTGCTCAAGTAGGGTCGTTCCAGAGCACATGGCACAGAATTGCATCCAGTCAGTTCTTGAATATCACCAGTGAGGAAGACTCCACTACCTCTCTGGGCAACCTGTTCCAGTGCTCGGTCACCCACCCATTAAAGAAGCTATTCCTCATGTTCAGGTGAAACTACTTCTACATCAGTTTCTGCCCATTGACTCTTGTCCTATTGCATGGCACCACCGAGCAGAGCCTGGATTCGTCCTTTTGGCAACCCTCCTCTTTAGATCCTTATAAACATTTGACTCCTTGTCTCTCTTGCCCTGAGGAGCCCAGAACTGGACACAGCACCCCAGATGTGCCTCACCAGGGCTGAGTGGAGGGGCAGGATCACCTCCCTCGGCCTGCTAGCAATGCTCTTCCTAATGCACCCCAGGACACCATTGGCCTTCTTGGCCACCAGGGCACACTGCTGGCTCATGGACAGCTGGCTGTCCACCAGCACCCCCAGGTCCTTCTCCTCAGAGCTGCTTTCCAGCAGATCAGCCCCCAGCCTGTGCTGGTGCCTGGGGTTATTCCTTCCCAAGTGCAGGATTCTGAAATTTCTTTTGCTGAATTTCAGACAGTTTTTTGTTCTTCAGATGTAATATACTGTAAAATAAAAATTTTGCTTGTATCATCTACCTGATTATCTTCCTGAAGCCGTTCAGAGTAGGTGCATGTAAGATCATGAATGCCAGTCTACCTCTCACAACTATTTTAGCAATTAAAGAGTGGGACAAAGAGCAGGAAAAGAAAAATATCTCTTCAAACACATTTTATTCATACCATTCACTAACAAATAGAAAAACACAATAAAGTATATTAACTGCAGCAAAACATAGATGTACTAATATGCTATGAGCCCAAACTATCAAAGGGTATTGCTAAAAGTAGAACAATTATTTATTGTAAACAGTGTGTTTACATGAATCTCCCTGGTTTTTCTGCCTGTCACCTAGCATTACTTGTGTAACAGAACAATACAAAGCTCTACAATCAAAAATACCCTGCAAATGAAAGACTTGCAGTTTGTGTGCAAACACGTTTACAATTAATATGATGTAAATGCATGCTTCAGGCATAAATTGAGTTTAAGAGCTCTGTTTGCATACAGGTGAGGGAAGTGTTGTATACATTGGCATGCACACAATTATCACAACAATTATACTATTACGCTGTTAGGAATTTTGAGGGAAGAAAACAACCATGTGAGGATAATGAGTGATTTATAAGGAAGTAGCATAGAAAACTACAACTTTCTTCAACCAGAAATAATTAAAATTGCAATGCTGTTTCTGACCACTGTAGCATGCCTATAGCTTTATTCTTCTGCTTAAGAGAGGCAGAATAGAACAAACTATTTCAGTTGGAAGGAACCTACAATAATTATCTAGTCCAACTGCCTGAACACTTCAGGATATAGTTCAAGTATGTTGTTAAGGGCATTGTCCAAATGCCTCTTAAACACTGACAGCTTGGGACATTGACCACCTCTCTAGTAAGCCTGCTCCAGTATTTGAGCACTCATATTAAAAAAATGCTTCCAAATGTCCAGTCTGAACCTGCCCTGGCACAGCTTTGAACCACTCATACAAACTGGGTCCCAGGGAGAAGAGGTCAGCACCTCCTTACCCACACCCCCTCCTCAGGAAGCTGTACAGAACAGGGTCATCCCTCAGCCTCCTTTTCTCCAAACTAGACAAACCCAGAATCCTCAGCTGCTCCTCACAGGACACTCCTTCCAGCCCTTTCACCAGCTTTTTTCCCCTCCTCTGGACACATTTAGGGACCTCCACATCCTTAAATTGTGGGGCCCAGCACTGCACACAGGACTCAGGGCAAGGCCTCACCATGGCCGAATCCAGAAGGACGCTCTCGGATCACAGCTGGTGGCTGCTTGGGCACACACTGCTGACTCACACTGAGCTGCTGCTGGGAGCTGACCAAGGCTTACAGCTCATCCTGTTTGTTTCTCACACTGCATGTGTTGGTGTACAAGCATTTCAGATACACGGAAAGGTACATATACAAGCTCTGAAAGGTACAATATATTAATTCACAAAAGCTAGCTTCTCAAGCTGAGCTCTACATTCTGAACAGGTGACAAAATCCCCTTTGCAAACAAAATCGAAAAGGAAGGGAAAGAAAGAGAGATTGGGCCAAAAAGGCAGAATATCTTCAAAGTGGCACACAGTCTAACCCTGTGTAATTGGTTTTGCAGTAGGCCAATTCCAGCATAAAGTGAACAACTAGTTTTTAAAACTCCTCACCTTAAGAAATGCTATATTAATGAAATTTTATTTGCACTAACAATCTGATGGAAATCTGTAAAACAATAAAAACAAAGTGACCAAGCTGTTCAAATAGACTTTTAATAGATCATAGCTACAGTTTTGCTTAAGAAAGCTAAGCGTTTTCTTATGCATAAAAGCCATTCATCATGCAGTACTTCAATTCTGCTCTTTTGAAAATATCAGGAAAAAAATGGACAAATTTGCATTTGCAAACTGGTCTTTTTTCTTTTAAAAAATGCCACAAAATTAATTGGAAAGCTATTGACACAAGCATTACCAAGGTTTTACTCACTTATATGCTACAGAGTAAATAATTTCTTCAGTAACCCCCAGCCTGTACTTGTTTCTGAGAGAAGCAACACAGCGTTGTTTCCAATTTTCCAGTCAGTAACATCTTTCCAATTTCACTGTTGAGCTGCAGGCATTCACTAATTAGGAAACAGTTTAGCTGATAATTCTGGAGGAACACTTCTGGGGGTTATAATTATTTCAGTTATGCAGATCCTGAAAATAAAAGTGAAGCACCCTAGTAACATTTACACAGACAAACTGCTAACATTAATTTTTTTGACCAAATATCCCAATCTTTGTTCAGACAGCATTTTCACACCAAAAATTCTTCTAGAATCACTGGCAAAACTGAGTTTTGGGTTTGTGAAGAATACTCCAATGGAAACACTAAATTTTTTTCTCTTTGCAATGTATTTCTCTTGTCTTGGTATGCCTCTGGCACATAGTTTCTCCATGTATTGTATTTGATTGAATAACAGCTTGAAAAACAGAGAGTAGAAATAATTCAGTGTAAACGTCTTGAACAAAAATTAGAGTGCATACCACCAGCCAGACATATACAAAACAAGTAATCTTAAACCACCATTGTTTCATTAGCAGTCATGGCTCAAAAAGACTGCAGAGGAACAAAAAACTTTACAATTTTCTTCAGTTTTGATAAGGGAACGTAATGATTTGCTTTGGGTGAAGAAAGGCAGTTCGAAATGCAAAATGATATATGTGTGACAATCCCCTTCAGTCTAAGAAATATCCTCCATTTAACATTCATTTATAATTCTTTCAGGAATTAGAGTACATACTGTCTAGAGGACATTAAATTACTCAAAATGGAAATCAGCATTTTATGCTACCATATCAGGTGCTTTCAAAGGAGTCATGCTCTCAACTTTTTTATACAAAAGCAGATTTCCTTGCTTGGAGACAATTTATCCAAAGCATTATTTCCCACAGTACACTTGATTGACAATAATTAATTGCAGAAGAAGGGTTTTCAAAATCTGGCATATTGAATTCTGGAGGTTCCTTACCTTTCTTATTTTTTATTTGTTGGTTTCTTTTGGTTTTTTGTTTGTTTGGGTATTTGTTTTTGGGGGTTCTTTCTGGTTTTTTTTTCACTAGCAATTGCCCTAGGAAATTGCATCAATACATACATCTTAGATTTTGTTCCCAGTCTGATCTTCACTAGATCTGAGATCTTCACTAGATTTCAGAAAAGAACACCCCTAAGCACAGTCTGCATACAATTTATTGTTCAGTTAAGAAACAAAAAGAGAAAGCTATTCCCCTGTCTGTTTCCCTAATCAGAGCAAAACTCTACGCAGGCTTCCCCACTCATTTTTCTGTATGTTTTCAAAAGATTAAGTCTTTCCACCAGTCAAGTGTTTTAAAAATATCATGACATCAAAGACAGGTGATGTTAGTTTTTAAATTCATGATGCTCCTAGTAATTTAATTCCAAACAGGTAAACTCAACAGACATCAGGCACAAGTTTGACTGTCACATTTTCAGAGCATCTGAAAATGCTTTGTCTTTGTCTTTCTTTAAAATTGCTTTTCAACCCATGCTAGAACTCCAAACCTGGGCATAACAGAAAAACTGCCTCTTGAACAACATCCTTCCCCCTTTATTTTTTTTTTCTTGTGACATGATATTCTGCTGCCATTTACCATAGTTTCCCCTGCAGGTAGGTAACACTGGAGCCTTTGGACACTTTTGGAGACTTATAACGGATGGCAGACAGGGAACACCTAGACCCAAGGACAGCAACTCATAAGTGCAGTTACTAAAATTCATATTAATGGCAGAGAAAGTACAGCTTGTGGCTAAAAAGCACACATCCTTATTCAAAGCAAGTGGAAGAGGAAGATGCAATAGACAGCAGCAGGAAAGTCTCACTTGGTGCAGAAGCTGGACAAGCAGCATCACAAGCTCTGGGTTTGGCACTTGTGCAGGCACTGGAAAGGGTTCCTCTGTGCAGGTGCTGCTCTGCCCTACCCATCCATTTAAGGGAGCACTCTGCATCTTCTCTAAATCCACATATACCCTAATACTTCTCATAGCAAGTGAGGCTGAACCTCTGCCATCACACATCTTCCCTGCAGCAGCAATCAGCAGCCCCCACCTAGCCTAGACCCAACACCTTGCTCCACACCAACCAGGTGCACTTGTGTTCCCTGCCACCAGTCATAATAAGGGCTACTTCTGAATAGTTTGTTATCTGAGAAATTGAACACAACAACAAAAAAACCCTTTTCCTTAAATAAGAAGGTCACAGTACCAGAAAAACGCCCATCCACAGCCTCATGCTGAGTGAGCACTGAAGAACCTTGCCACAAGCAGAATCCAATATACTACAAAGAAAACACTAATAAAATTGAGGCTGAGGACTCTCTGGTGGATTTCAGTACAAAAACGTGAAGCGAAGCCAGTAACACGCCAGTAGGAGCCCCACAGCTGAAAGGTGCAGAGAACCTTGAGGCAAAGCGGAGTGAGACGCATTTTGTTCTAGCACACAACTTCCACGTCCATCTTCAGGAACTGACTGCTGTTAGCAGCAGAACTTCAGCCACATGCTTCAGAAACTAAAAAGGCTTCCATGGCTGTCTGCCATGCTATTTCAGACTGACATTACAGGAAATGCTGAAGGAGATGGAATAAATCAGTCATACAGTTGTCACCTGTAGAAATGCCTAAACAGGCTTTCTGCAGGTCTTGAGATGAGAGACATGTAGATCTCTGCTATTTAATAATTATCTGCTTTTAAGAGTCCTCCAAGCCAAACCTTGTAAATACAAGTAAAAGTAGGACTAAACTAAGAGAAGAAATCAAAGGACAGATACTGAAAACACAGATAGCAAATTAACTATTTTTAGAATGTACTGCTATCTTCCAAAATGTCCTGAAGTTAATTTATGAAGAATATTTGTTTATGTAGGCAAAAGACAGCATGACAAAAAACAATTACGCTGTATAATGGTCCACACAGCAGTAGCAATTGAACATCCTTCATTTCCCTCAACTGTTTACATGCCTCTGCAGACAGTACCAAGGATCAAACCACCTACTGCTTCAGGGTAGATTTTGGGGAAAGGATAAATTAACCGCATCTTTTCCTTGCACTTTACTTTTGCTCTTAAAAAGCAAAGACAGACAGACTGAAAGTAACACTGAGCCATTCTGAATTTTTCCTTCACAAGCAATCACGAACAGCCATTCTTAAGCTTTTCCACAGACAGAGCAAGCTTAAGTATTTAAGACACCCAAGACAAGAGTGAGCAATAGTAGGGATGGCCACTTTACAGGTAGTGGC
Organism: Oreocharis arfaki; assembly: GCA_013398015.1. Taxonomy (NCBI): domain Eukaryota; kingdom Metazoa; phylum Chordata; class Aves; order Passeriformes; family Paramythiidae; genus Oreocharis; species Oreocharis arfaki. The sequence continues at coordinate 318,119 of VZRR01004499.1, read as the reverse complement.
ACACACCAGGAGAGAACTGCCCAGTCATAAAAAACCCACAGCAAAGTCAGTCTTAAAACAAGGCAAAAAGTTGAATGCAGGGTCAAGATGGTAAAACTAGCTCCTACTTGAAGACTTCAGAACCAATAAAAATATCAGAGTGGGCTGGAGAAGTAGCACATAGACATAACGTACTGCAGGAAAAAAATCTTCATGGAACAGAATGAATTCAGAACACTCACACCAGTAATCTTAATTTTATTTATCAAACAGGCAGACTGTTTCGGCTTTCATCATTCTTAATGAGGTATTTTTCAATTTGAATGCTATTCACAACCCTTATTAATGACTGAATGTAAGACAGGTAGCCTACTGGGAAAAAAACCACCTTGATAAAAGAGAACTATGTTATGTTCCAGCTGAGCGTAATGAAGACAACCAGCTGATTTAACATAACTTCCTACATTTAACAAGATGATAACAAATGGTAATCAATGTAGAGAGAAACATATAATAAGAATTTTAAAAGACCTGCATTTAAACTGTAATTCCATTTTAAGTAACAGTCACTTAATACTTAGTCTTCTTTATGTTCATAAGTACGTTATCTCCATAACTGGATGACTGGCTATTTCACTTAAATATGTATCTGCTCTTTTGCAGTGTAACATAATTACTCTGGGTAACAGAATTGCTATAATACTCATGAGATGTTAACTTGCCCTCATCCCTTAAAAAATTAGAACATAAAATCAAGAAAAGCTCAGAAACCTCGAAGGAAGAATTAAAAAGCATAAATTGCAACACCACTGAGAAGAGCTAAACTAAATCTGTGGCCCACTTTTCTGAGGTAACATAAATAGGGTGCACAATCATGTGCTACAAATGCCACTGACACAGCCCCAACATACATACGAAAACTAACTTTTTAAGACAGCTGAGACAGCCCCAAACATGATTGCCCTTTCACAAACAGATGAGAATCATTTATTTCAATTTTTAGTCTGAACTCCTATCAAAAGATTCTCACTATACTTCCCAATAATAAGGACAAATTACTGTGACTTCAGAAGACACCAGTTACCTAAAGAGGTCACTGAACAATATGTGCTAATACTCTCTTGGAACTGCCCATCCTTTCCACTTCCCGCCTAATCCACTTCATCTCTATTTGCCATCATATCTGTACATGAACACATAGTACATGAACGTTTCAAACCTGTAATTACTTTAAGAGACACAGTAAAGCTCATACAAATACATAGAGCAGCCATAGGAAACATAGGAAAGTGCAACAATATGGCAAAGAAAATGCCAGCGGAACTGTCACTTTCTGAAAGTGGCATATTACCAGCTTCAGCATCTAATTTCAGTCCCATCTTAAAGAAAAGATGCTTCACAGCAGCAGTCCTGAAAAACTAGCCATCTGTGGCACTAAACACACTGCACTTCAGACTTAGGACATCCCAGAATGTCCATCACAGATTTGAACATATAGTAGCAGTGCAAGTGTTCTCCTTCACAAGATAACTCTGAAGCCCCTAGTCAAGAGGTGTATAGCTCTTCTGTACTGGTTCTGGCTGGGACAGAATGTCTTAAATGGAGCTACCATGAGCAGATTCTTGTTACATATGGTCAGTTATCATGCTGGAAGCCAATACACCGTATTTCCTGTGAACCTACAAACTACAGCTTGTAAAAGTGTTTAAGCTCAAGTCTATGTATTTTCTACAAGAAAGAAATATATTTGCCAGGTTAAAGTGATCAATCTCCATTGTTATTTTAATGTAAATATAGTAACTATTGAACTACACAGTTTGTACACCTTTGTACCCTTACTGACTGCTTTTACATTAGAGAATTTGCCAGGAAACCCCCAAGGCTCATCTGCCAGTGACCTAAGCATTTGGCAGAGACTCTGGAGTATGGCTTCAACACCATTAATTGAGTAAGTTCCATGGAACTAAAAAAGAAAAAAACCTTGGCCTTACATTAGTATATGGACTCGCACTGAGCACTTTCTTTGGTTTATTTCTGCTCTTCTCTTTTGTCATCCCCCAACCAACTGTCCTCCTAGAAAAGTAGGTAGGTATGTACGAGAATCCATATGTCTGCCTCTGCTGTTTACAAACAACACAAAAAAATACAGCTATGACTGTCCTAGGTGTTCAGTTAACCACAATTCTACACTGAACATTTGACAGCTTCCCATATATTTTAGCATTTGAAAAAGGCATACATAATTGTGTAGGCAATGTGATGGCTGGACTGCAAGACAATCCATCCAACTTCTCCAAGGAGACTAAATCTGCATTAAGATCCTCAATTAGACATTAAAAAAAAACCCTTTTGTTTTGTCTCTCATATCTTCTTCCAGAGTTCCCCCAAAATGCCTGAAGTAACTGTCTTATAAATACATATTGTTTCCAACACTCTTAGTCCCTCAGCTTGGGGCTGGGAGTTTAGGGGGCATGGAATAAACTTCATGCTGATTGTCTATCTGAGAACAAAGGCAGTGCTCTTTGGGAGCATAGCATAAAAGCTTCACTAATATCCCACTTCCTCCCCTGGAAACAATTTCATTTAGCAACTAAAGGAGACAGGAGTTGCCTATTACATATTTCTAAACAAATCTTTGGGGTTTTTTTACTCTAATGCTTTGAACTAGGACAGCTCATTCATTTCCTACTGTCTGCTTCCAGGAGGCACAAAGAAGGATCTTTTTCACCACACTTTTAAATGAGAATATGATTTTTTAAAAATGGTGGAGCCGGTTATTGTTTGACACCCATTAAACAACTGAGAAATAATTCAGATTAAGGGTTATGACTGGGAATCAGTTACCAAATTAACCTTGAATATAAAGCTTCTAATCAGTTATTCACTTGGAAGAAAAACGTGGATATGGAGTTACCAACAATTCTTTCCACCTCCCAATTCTCATTCTCTTTGACTGTGATCGTTCTTACCTTTTGAAGTTCTTGCTTTGTTCACTTCCCTCTAGATGTTGTTAACATTGACGTATTTTGAACATGCGAGGTGTTCAAGCTGACATTCTCTATAAAAAGGGTTCATTTATCCTCTTACTCCTAGCAAACATTACCAGTCTTCATCAGAAAGCAAAGGCAGATGGACAAACTGTGTGTGCACTTTTGTTCCCCATTCCTTCTCATCATCCCAAGAGCAGAGATTCAGAAGAATGGGATTCAACATTTACTCTTCTGCCTCAGACGGGGTCAGCAAAATGACTATAGAGAAAGCAGTCTGTTCATCCTTCCCTAGATCTGCTAGGGCCCATGCTGAGAAATATAACATTAGAAGAAAGCAGCATGATTTTTCAGAAGTTACAGAAAAATAGAAAAGCTACAGTCTTAGTCTTGAAAGTTTCACACAAGATAACAGATCTGTAATACTGTTTCCTTCATCACCTTGTCAGACTGTGGCTACAAAACGGGGACAACAGAAAAAACAAAACAACGCATACCATTAAAGCTTAAATGCCTCACAAGAGGAAGGAGGGTTTGACTAAGACCGACAAGCAGTTCTCAGAAAAGGCCTTCATCCAAATCTGGGGGGGGAAGCCTGCGTGCATTGGGCATTTTCACCTGTTCCCAAGGCTTCTCCCCAGGGTGTGTTTTAATTTCTGGGGGAAGGATAAACCTCCCTTATTTCAGAGGAGTTAGCAAGAGTTGATGCGAATCTAAGCTGATGGGTCAGGAAGAGGGACAGCGGAAGAGGCCAGCATCAACCTCTGTGTTGCCTCTCCTGCACTGGTGGCACTAATTTGGGTCTGTCCTCCCTTCCACAAGGTGGTAATTTTCATAAAACATGGAAAAAGTTAACATCCTTAAGACACTCGTGTCTTTCAAAGGGATATGTAAAAGTGAGGAAAAAGCCCTAGATCCTTAAGGAAAGCAGTATAGCTTACATGTTTCTTATTGCCAGGCATGCTGGTTAAGATTCACTTATGCATTGTTTATAGTATAACCTAAGTTTTAATTCATCTGTTCCCACTGAATTTGATTGCCTGCCCGTCTGCTCTTTGCTTACAGTAAAAATTCCTCAACAAAGCATTTGTATTCTGATCATCTTGTGAATCATACTGTTTTTCCCCCCTCACGTTCTATAAAATACAGTTTTCCCACAAAAGCCCCTAATATGTACCATGTGTATCAAGATGAAACTCCCAGAGGCTAGTAGCTTATTCAACTTGTGAGAGCCTCCTTGGCACCTACACATTTTTCCATGGTTAAGTCAGCTGTTGCAGTAAATTAAGTATTAAGAATATATTTAGCCCCCTGGAACTTGAACTTAGGCCACAGCAGTTACTAGTACCTCTGATTTTTTAAGAAGTTTATTCATTCCGTTTTGTCATCAGTAATATGATTAACATTCCAAGTCAAGCTAATAGAAGCTTGAAATACAAAGTTATTACTTTGAAAAAGTTAAGAACCTTCTTTAGGGAAACTCCACGAAACTATTTCCTCCCCTGGTGAAAATATGCTGCTGTACTGAATTTCTTCATATTTTCAGTGTATTTTGTTTTCCTTAACATAGTCTCTTAAGTCTGCAGTACCACAAACACTTAAGAATTTTCAACCACTTCAGGACAAACAGAGTAGTAACTTAGTTTACATGTAAGTGTTTGACTAAGGAAACTAGTATTACTGGCACCAGCTTATAGAGGATTTGGGTGTGGTGGGGGGAATGGGAAACACCTTGCCTAATGTCATCTACAAAATCAGTGGCAGAGTCATGAACAGACAGATGCTAGGGACTGCTGACTAACAAGACATGGCTTTACCCAATAAAGAAACATATAGACTTGACAAAGTTTTGCTAGACTTGACAAAGTTGAACCTGAACCTGGCCTCATTTTCAACGTTCACAAAAGGCGCAATATAAATCAACAAAACCGAACAGATCTTTCACACACATCTGCCCCTAAGCTGCTCTGAAAATAATATGCCCTCTAGGCAGCAATTACCTGACATTTTCTACCACTCCTTTCAGAGTGAGTCTAAACTTCTGAGTGAACACTTGGGGATATATCACACAACCACATGTGTACATTTTGTCAGTCTTAGAGCTGTTAAGCATCAGTGACAAACCATAATAATTTTAGACTATCTATGAGAATTTACTCAACTAAAAGACAACAAACCTTTTCTCCCACTAAGATGAGGGTTGCTTTAAAAAAAAAACCAAACAAACTAAGGGGGATCCCTTTAAAAATAATAACAAAAAGTTTAGAGTACTGGTTCTCTGATCAGCAACAATTTGCCTTGCTTCTAAAACAACTAATGAAAGACAATGAAGCATTGACTTCAAGAGGTGGACCACTGCAAGTATAACATGTGCATGAATTGTAGCACAAGACTTGCGGTTACTACCAGACAATTAGCAGCGACAAAATGAGGTCATACTCAACAGAGAGCTAGGCATGTTTATACACAATGGCATTTTTATTACACAGGTTATATGGCAGGGACCACTTCTCTTTCACCAAAGTGTGACAGCATCAGAGATAGCTAATAGATTTCCTAGTTTGTTTGAGCTATGCATCAGAGACAATTTTGTTTTTAAGTAAGACTTCTTTACAAGTTTTACACTAGTACACTGTTCTTCTAGAAACCTGTTTGCTCAAATATACTTATATGATAAAATACATTTTTCTTAAAGTAAAGAAACTTTCCAGCCCTTGATAAAACTCTTGAAGTGGAAACTAGAATCCTAAGCAACGGTGACTACATGTTTCAGTTACAACCTTTCATTTTAAATGAAACCCTCCATTTAAAAACTGAAATTCAGCTCACTACAAAAGCAAAAGGCTACTGTGATTGTTTCAACATCACTAAAACCAAAGAAGCTGCAGTACTTCTTGGCTGCCATTGATGGGAGATCAAGATTTTCAAGGGAGAAACTGGATTTTTCATAGTTCTTCTTGCTGAAGTAAATTGTATTTGCACAGGATAAAGTCATACTGACTCCATTTTACTCTACATTGATTCTTACTAACAGGTGGTGCAGGCATGTCAATGGAAAAACATACTGGGAAGCAGACTTACATCAAGATGTACAAGAAGAAAACTAATACGACTATATGAAAGCTGAAAAATCAGTTAATAGTTTTCTATTAGTTTCCTTATTTTATGAAGCCACATTTGAGAAGCCCTTTTCTTTTTCTCCAAAGTAGTTATTCTGTGCAATTTGCAGAAGTGTTATTTTCAGTGTTTTATACTTTAAAGGGGTTAATGCACGTGAACAAAAGAATCACAAGGGCAGATCAGACTAGTGAGAAGTTTTACATTTGGCCATCAATGTTGTTGTTTTGCAGCCAACATGAAAGATAGTAAGCGGGTCAGGATAATTGCTTGTAATAGCCCATATTACAAAGTGCTGAAAATAGGACTACTGAGCTGTGATAACATAAGGAAAACACAGTCACAGACTGAAAACCATCTCCTTTGGGGAAAGGACTACTCACTTTCTTATCAGCTAGCCTTACTGCAGCATTATAACATATGCAGGTAATTATAACACGCTTTGAGAAATTATCTGTTTTTCAATCAGCACATCAGCATTGCTAGAAGGATCATGCAAGCTACAGTAAAACACAGTAAGACCAATGTCCCCTCAGCTTCAGCCTGCAGTAAAGGTTGGTAAAAGAAGGCAGCAGTTTTCTCGTCACTGTCCATCCTACACATGCACTTACATAATTCCAGTTCTTTTGTTTTACTGCTGGAAATTGGCTAGTCTTCATGTGCCATAAATATTACTGCCACGAATTCACTGCTGGCTGACTTGTGAAAACATGATTCTGCCAAAGTAGCCCTGATTCTTCTTTCCCTCATTTACTTTCATAAATACCTCAAACTTTCACTATCTCATTTCAAGCCTCAATACAGAATCGATGTTCAAATGTGGTTTCAAAAGCTTTCTCATTTTTTGCAGTCATACCTGCATGCGCTAATGTCTGCACAGAGAAGGAAGGTGTTTGCATCCTCATTATCTGTGGAAGTGTAGGTTCTCTTTCCCACACATCTTAAAGGCCAGAGTGGTAAGTGGATATAAAGTTTGATATTGTTGCATGATTGTTCCAATCTAACCTTTAGATCTAAAGGCAAGGGGAAGAAAAAAATTCACTAACCCACCCAAAAGCATCGAGCCACAGATTTCAAATTTTCCTTCTGCCTTTAAATGGGATGCTTGCTATGTAACGTAATCCTTGCCTCCTGTAGAAAGGCGCTAATAACAACCATCTTTAGATGCAGCCAAAGTAGCCCAATTTCCTTTTCAAGGGAAGATATCTGGCAGGCAGCCACAGCAGAAAACGGTATGATTGTGTGCACTCAGAGCATCATAGTAATTGGTGACAGTGATTTAACTGGTCTCCTCTACACTTCTGCAACTGGAATTAATTCAAAGCTCTATTGCTTCTACATCTCTCTGGCATGATGCTTTATTCCCAAATTCTCCTTATTGACAGTATTTTTGAAGTGACTTCACAATATACTCTAGGTTCACAGCATCCTGAGACATATTCTACATAAATTTATTAAGCAGAAGTCAGAAGTTAACTAAACAAGGTAAAACTCGTCTATTTTGGAACTGGGTATTTTTATCAGCTTTTACAATTGTAGCTACTTACCTAACTCTCACACGTAGTAAACAAAATGTTGTAATGATACAGATTTTCTGGCAAAAGCACCTCTCAGTTCAAGACAAAAGGGTAAACCAGGAGCACTGTGCCTTCTACAGTCCACTTTAGTCATGAATGTAAAACAAATAGAAACTGTTTTCCTATCCTAACGCAAACACTGCTTAATCTATAGCATCTAGCAAAAGGTGATTATATACTTCCACCTGATCCTCAGTTCTAAGAGGCAAATTTTTTAACGGTTTTCTCCAAATCATCAACGTGACTATGTCAAAAGACAAATTGTATGTTTTACAATGTGAAACTTGAATTTAGACAGTTTACCCTATTAAACAGAGGGAAACACATAACTCAACCAACCCTCAGAGATTTAGTTTTTCATCTTGAATAGGCTGGGTTTTTTTCTCCTTGTTTTCCATATCGGAACACAGATCCTCCTCACTTCTTTAATGACGAGGTATTTTCTACTAACGGTCCATGGCCAGCTACTTCTAGCAATGAGGAACATGAGCTACCAACAGTTCTTGGGATGGTAGGTGAGCAGAGGGTTCTTCAGCATCTTGAAACACCAGCTCTCTTTGGCTGAGAAGTTGGGAGACCTTACCCACGCCTTCAAACACCAGTGAGCTGAAATGAAAAAGAGATTCACAACCAAGACTGAGACCTCTGTCTGTAGAAAAGCTCCATTCCCTGTTGTGATTATTCAAAACTCCAAATGGAAAAGTGGGAAAAACTGGAAGGGGAGAGAGTTTTGTCTGTTATCAGTTTTCCTAACACAACATCACAGAACTTAAGACATATGAATGTATAGACGGCAGAAAGAATACAAAAATGAAGCAAAATTCACAGTCGTGCTAAACAAGGAACAGGGATGAAACCTCAAGAATCCTAGTCCCTGTTTAGTTGAGCATGTATACTGCACACTGGATGCTGAAATGTCTAAGAACATTTGTGTTTCCACAGTGCTGGTTTCTTACAGGTTTTAATACTACTGGCATCTACATAAACTGGTAAACAAATCCAATGAAAAATACCCCTCCTTCCTACTCACTACATACACACTTTTTTTTTGGCCTCTCTTATTCATGTGGCATACAGTGCATTATGAAAACCTTACTAGCACAATATAAATTATTTTGGCTTAGAACAAACTAACAAACAAAGAAAAACCTCTGTAAGGACACCAAAAGAGAGTTAGAACATGATATATATCCTGCTGCTCTCTGATTTCAATAGCTATTTTCAGATGTATAAAAGCACATTTATCACTGAATAACTTTAGCAAACAAATTACAATCACAAATTCTGTAGTAAAAAAAAGTGCAGAGAACCTTAAAATAAGAGCTGAAGTTTTGTTTTTCATTCCAGACATTAAGTGTAACTGTATACTTACTACACATGCTTTTTATTTCTCTGATCTGCAAACCATTTTGGTCAAATCCTCAAAGCAGGTATTCAGACCCAGGGTCACTACAAACATACTTCTCTGTCTGTAATTCAGTTTTGGTACATTTGTGGAGGATTTTCAGTTTTCTTAAAACCACAATAAGGCTTTTCACCATGTCAAATTGTTATTTCAAATCTCTTACTAGCCTTTATTCCAGTCTTGTATGCCAGCCTTGTAGGCCTTTGTAATTGCAGTCTAACTGCTATCTTCCAAAACTACTATTTGAAAAAGCTTATTCACAGACACTTAGAAAAACTAAGCAGGAAAAAGTGCTACTATTGTGTTTTGAATGGCACAAAGCATGACAACATGCCTCTAACCAGACTCTGCAAGATATAGGCAGCTAATTATGCTCTGACAACTCTGATGCGACCTCTGACTCACAGGAGAAAAAACAAAGCGCACACAGACAAATCGCTACAGAAATCCATGTCCTCACTCTCCCTTTCCCAGGCACCAGCTTTCACATGGCAAGCCATTTGGCCTTTGATTTAGCTACTTACAAGCCCTTCGCACCATCTCTCCTCCTAATCCAAAATCAGCCTCATCAGGATGCTTTACAGGGGTAGTAGTTCTTTCTTTGATTTCATATTACCTCTGCTTCTCAATGAATTTTGTATCTACTCCTGTTTTAATTACTTCCTTCTACTATTTAATAAAGATTTTACTCTCTTTAAACTCTCTTTAACTCAAGGTGCTTCCCAAGTTTTTCTTTCCATAGCACTTTCATGGTACCTGTCACAAAACTCATGTTGCCCACACAAAGAGAAAGAAAACAGAAGCTACATCTAATGTGTGAATTCAAAAAATTACAAGAAATACCTCTGGCAAGGAGAAAAGCCTCTATTCTCTTGCTGCTAAAACCACTTAGTAAACAGACTTCTTACATAAACACACAGAAAAGAAACACTGCAGGAATATCTACCTGCTGTGTGAAGTCCCTTACCTCCAAGTAAAATTGTGAATTCTCTTCCTTTTATCAATAGTGCTACTGAATTTTCAACTCATACACTCTCAGCTCTTGTTTGGTTTCCTGGAATGATCTAAACAAAGAAATGCTGGGATTCATTTCTTCCAAGAATCTGCTCTCTCTGGAATTCACCTTGCTTTCTGAACATTTTAAATTAATTTCACTTTATTGGGGTTTAACCAATTTGACTTATGCTTGCACTACTCTATACTTACACATTTTTCTGGGAGATAATATTTATCACTCATAATATTTTTGAACCAATAGAGAGACCTCCAGAGCTCATAAAGCTCAGTAAAAGAGCCAATCAGCTCTTATGTTTCAGCTATTAGTTTTTAGGCAGACACATGCTGGCACCTTTTTGTTTTACATTCTTGATCCATTAATTTCTATTTATTATACAACTGTCTGATATCAAGCTGATTGAATCAAGCAGAAGACACAGCTGGAAAGAAGAACCTTCCAAATCCTGTCTACATATGTTAGCTACAGGCAAAAAAAGAGCTTACCACTTAAATGTTTTGCATCTCCAAGCTCATGAAGATCTGTAGTGCTACCATAACTGATCCTCTTTTCAGATTATACTGTACATAACTGTTTTCTATCACTAATAAACCTATTCATTTTACAACTATGAAATTCTAAAAAAACTAAGGACCAGAGAAGCTTAAGTAGTATATCACTTTCCTAACGTAACTCTGTAATGTGTAACAATTATAAAGGTAAACTTATTAGAATTAATCCAAACTTTAAAAAAAACCAAACAAACATGATTTATAAGTCAATATAATCCATTCTGTGAGGTCTTAAAAGCAATTTGACCTACTTCTGTGTGATTTTAACGAGTGAAAAACCCCCATATGATGATCTCTGTTGAGAATTATCTGCTCCCCAAGAAGGACAGACTTTACAATAGTTTTTATTAAAATATCTTCTTTTATTATTATTTTACAGATAGAAAACTCAACATAACTGGATCAAATGGTAGAAATACAATGCATTCAAACATTCTGTTTTCCCTATCACATGCTTGTGAGCATGCCTATGCTTCCAGTCCTGTCCTGCTGACTCTCAAAAAAAGAGGATTCAGCAGCACCTTTCACTCCTCGGTGAGGGAAAGCACCTATGTATCTGCCAAGGTCTATGTGTGCATTGCATGCACTTGCTACTCAGCCCTCAAGCTTCATCCACCTCTACAGTGCGGTACATAGCTGAAAGATAGCTAGCAATAGAAGGAAAGATCATCCATAAGAATTCTGACAGAAAAAAGGGCAGGATCTAGGGGGAAGAGCAGGCGTCTGTAAGGATGTTTTGTGATCCTCGAAGTGTGTATTTGGAAGCTGATCTGACATAGCTTGTTTTTTTGCAGATCCAAACACAGCTTCTGAAGGAGATGTAGCATCTATAAGTGTTCAGAATATAGCTCATACAAATAAAGAATTATTATAGTAAGTGCACTTGTTACGTATTTGATGCTATATCTGCTTAATATAGCCTATGTACTGTCTGGTACAAAGTCCAGCCTAGCACATTCTCCAAGGTGAGGACAAAAAATATCTACCTCTGAGCAAGACCTGTCATGTACAGCTTCCAAAGTTCAAAACTTACTTCATGACTGTGACCTAGCTGTGAAATGATTTTGATATTTCTCAAGTAATATTTGAAAACATATTCCAAGCATAAAACTAAACAAGAAAGGGACCACAAGAAAAAATGGTTAATCTACTGCTTAACACACCCTACTCCCAATTTCTCACTTTAAATGGAATAACTACGAGAGGTATTAGCATTTGTTGTTCAGATTCCACAAGTACAATATAAGCCTAACAACTCATGGCATTGATGCCATGATCTTCAGCCTCCTTACAGGCCTGAATCTCTCAACTTCATTAAATTAGTATCTTGCATCAAAGTCAGTTTGAAGGAAAAAGGCTAGTGGAAGGTGAACACTAGAATGCCACAGACATTTAGGCCACCAGCACATTCTAGCAAACCTCTTAAAGGACTACAGGCAACACATTTAAGAGAAGCAGTGTCCATTTACAAGACACAGGGGTTCTACATGAACTGAGAGTTACTAACACAAACCACTTTTTTCCTCCTGTGAGACATCAGAGTTTATCTCTCCAAGCACATGCAAAAATTATAGTACTGAGCACACAAGTCTCTCACAAGAGGTGACTACGGACACCTTGTAGACAACCTACCATCTTTGTAACAGTTTTTATATAGAAACAATATTTGAACTGTTCAAACATGAGAAAGCATTAGTTTGAAAGTTTAGAAACCAGTTCTAGAGAGTACTTTGATGCTTTTCTGCATCTTTTCTGAACTCTCTAGAAGATTCATTTCTGCTCTCACCCCTCTACGTCCTTAAGACTTAGTCAGTCCAGTCCTCTCTTCATTTCAGTTGTTCTGTCTTTCAGAGACCAAGGCCTGAAATAGAAGGGTTTTCATTTTTCTCAAAAATACAGTCATTCTGATGCACTAAGGAACAAAGACAGGAAAAAAGAAAATTATAAACCTTAAAATTCGTTCTGAAAACCACCTAATAGAGACTTCATATTTGATTACACTCAATGCTTTCACAAGACTAAAGATGGAAAAAGAAATTCACAAATCAACCTACAGCTTTTAAAAAGGTTTCTTTTTAAAAATATAAAAGGTTCTCAAAGTTTCACCCAACTCTGTTAATTTCACAGTACCTTCAACCTCTCTAACAAGGACTTTAGTGTAACAGAAGAGTATCTACCTCAACAAACCTTCTATGGACTAAAAAGGGGTAAGCAAAAGCAGAAACAGCCCTTCCCCAAAATACATCTGCACAATGAATTTCTCAAGTAGAAAGGGTGTTTTAATCTATAGTACAAGTTCATCTTCAAGTAAATCACCATGATGTGATACATACATAATCTAATTTTAGTAAGCAGATTCTAGAAGCAAATCAGCAGCTTAAGTACAAAATCCACCTTCTTATAAACAGACTCCAAAATGAGAATCAATTTCTTTAAGAGCTAAAAAGCCTGAGAAGGAGACGCTCTTACCACTTCATTCCTCTTTTCATTAGGTGGCAAGTCCACGTGTGATCCCCTTTCCACCCCTGCACTCAGGGGCAAGGCAGACCGGTGTGGGAAAGGAAACAAGTCCTGCCAGGCAGCAGTGAGACACTGCATTCCTTCATAAGCACTGCTGCTGAAAGGGAACCCAGAGGTTGGTTTGACACTGAAGGCTGCTCCTCAAATACACCACACACATCACAAATACCAAATTCCACCCTCTTTACCAAGAATGGTATAGTGGGGGCAACAAAAAGAAAAAAATCAACTACACTAATTGAAAGAGCAATATTTCATTACACTGTTGACAGCACTTCTGCCTAGTAACTCCACTGTCTGAAACACTCCTATTACATTCCAATATGAAAAAGCCCTACACTTAGCAAAGTAACATTCAGAAATGTGAAATAAAAATGGCTAAGGTTTTGTTCAGAATATTTAAAGGTCTTATTTGCATTATTTTAGTTCCAAATCAAAAGCAAGAAGAGGGAGTTTAACTAGGAATTTCAATTGATTTGTAAACAGTTTAAGGTCACACGAGGATTACTTCAAGTTGTCTTTATTAATCTAACAATTTGATGCTTACAGAGATTTGTTTTGAGAACTAAATACTGCAATTATTAAAAATGTTTAGTTAAAAACTTAGGCATGAGAAGTGTTGAGGGGTAGTGAAAAGCAGTACTATTTGCTTTCTGAAATTATGGTGCTTGAATTATGTCCACCGGAAGAATTTTATTTTCACTATCACAGTGATTTAACAATCACTAGAGTTTGTGGACACATGAGTAAGTACTAAAGGAAATAAAGCGAAACAAAGAAATCCAGACACACACCTCTGCAATCTGACATTTGGTATGTATAACAGTCCTTATTTTGAGCTCTCATTTTGGAATTAAAGAAAGACACTGGTAATACATCACACAAAGAAGTACTTACTAATTTCAAACCAACAGCACAGAGGGGTACAGTAATTTCAGGGGACAGTGAAACTGAGTGGCCCAGCAATTATCTGGCCCACCAATGTCTGTCATTAGAACTCAGTTCCCTAGTCAAATTATTTAATAAACACTAGATTCTCCAGGTTTGTATTGAAGGCAACTTTAATCAAGTCATTTATACCAAGGAGTACTTCAGCCATTCCACATTCTCTCAGATGATATAATTAATTGCTGCCTCATATGAAACCTCCCATCCCCTCTGTTTAAGTCCAACCGCTAGCTGCTTGAAATGTAATATTCACATTATTTAACTGGCACCACAGCAGGGATATCACAGCAGCTGAGTAACACTCCTTACAGGCCCCTCATTATAGGGGCATTAGCATCAGCAGTCAGCCCAGCCAAGCTTCCCTGCTTAGTATTCTGTACAGTACAGTTTTCAGCTCGCCTCAGAAAGCCTCTGCTCCATGTAACAACAGAGACCTTCTCGTGGCTGGTGCACAGCCAGCCTGCCAGTTCTGTCAGCCACCATCTCACTGAAGATCTCTGCTGAAACAGAGCTGCAGAAATGCTCAAGTCAGCTGTGTTTGTTCAAGTTCACATCGATTATCTCAGCACTGAACTAAGAACTTTGAAGGGAAACACTCACAGAAGAAACTAAAATTTAAGCATCTCAAACAAAATCCCTACTTTGGAACGGTTGCCATCAATATGCTGAAAACCAAAATCTAATAGAAAAACTCTGTTGGTTCTGACCAGCTAAACTTCTGCCAGAGTTGGAACACTGAAAAAAAAAAACCTAAACAGTAAACTCTGAATATACAGATCCATAATCTATAGAAAACACTAATTTTTGGCACTGCTCATGAACAAGATAGACAATACTGGCATCTGTGTCACATACAAAAGGAAATAAGTGAGAGAATCAAAGTTTTTTACATTCAGTGTATTAAGTGAATGTGATTCTACTTTTAATCTTCCTCGGTTTACCTCAAACTTTAGTTCTATGTCAGTGCCTGAAAAGGTATTCCATCTTAAGAAGATATCACAGCTCCCAGAAATATCTTAGCTACAAATATTTAAGATAAAATTTTAGAGATTTAAATAAACAAAGGAGAAGGTGTGAGAATAAACCTTATTTGGTGCAATTAGGTTGCATTTGGCTTTCTGGGTGGCCCTGTCGCTTCTTAAGCATGACTCGAGAAGAAATCTTACAACAGGCACCTTTTTAGTGATGCAAGACTGCTTGAGTCAAGCTCCAACTGTACAGCTCCTACTGTAAGGAAAGCGTCCCATCACTGACTTCACTTTCGTGATGCTGCACATTAACATCACAGCTGACAAAATGTCATGGATTGGGCAGCCAGTGAGTAGCTAACCATCTGTACACTAAAAGAGTTTATCTTGTCTCATTTGTTTCAGTTAGTCTAAGATTGCCACAAAGATACTGTGCCTAACTCCTCTACACGTACATAGACATCAAGAGCGGATCCCAAGAAGCACTAACTGCAAATCTGCCTCTCCATCCCATAGTGTGCAAGGCTTGTTAACTAATGCCAACTAAACTAAGGCTGTTTCTCCAGCCACAAGTTGTGGTAGGATAATCAAACTAGTGGTTATGCTTTTAAATTTTTCAAGAGGAGGTTTTGAACTGTGTGTAACACCGCTGAAACAGCAAAGACTATTAACCACATAGGAAGTTAACAAGTGTCTCTTCTAAGGACTAGAAACATAGTACAAGCTTCTAATGAGGGTTTAGGAAAGAAAAATATTGTGGGAAGAATGTATCTCTAGAACTTGCATTTCAGTGGTTCTAAAATAAAAATGAAATTGAGTGATGGTAAGTAACTATTACTTAAGTCCTACAGTTTTACACTCTTGGTACCCACTGAAATCAAGAAGTTCCTTTGATTGGAAGTCTACAGTTAACTCCTAAACATTTAATAGTCAGGTCACAGGTACTTTCCACATAGTGAAGATTTATTATAGAAGAGCTTTAGTCAGGTTGTCAGTAATTAGCAAGTTGCCATGCTTCTATAAAAACAGGAAAGAAATCGATGTTAGAGGAGTAACTTCCTGCAGCAGTTGAGAATAAACAGACCAGTGCTAAGGAAAGCACCAGATCTGGTGTAGTCAAGGTTGATAAGCAGTCACTGCTCAAAGAACAAGAGCATTTGAAAAATCTCCCTGCCTACTTCTCCTTGCTCTATGTGAGAAGTGATCCAAATTGGTCACCACCGGGTGATCAGCGATCATCACCAAGGTAATCAGAAAATGCAGCCAGTCCCCATTGGTCTTTACAGACTTGACTGCATGCAGAAATCAGACTATTAGCATACCTTTATTAACCCCAGATCACTAAGTGACCTCAGTACCTCCCATCTCTTTGGGTCTGAAAAAAAGGTGCTGTAGACCAAGCAGAGATCGCACTATACGTAAATTCTCATGACAATAGAAGAGGCTTTTATGGAACTGGTAGCTCAAAGAAAAATATTGTAGTCACTGAAACTGACCTAGAATGAGACACTGTAGTCTTCAATGTCCTGAGAAAACAGTGTAAATTTTGCTGAGGTCCAACTGTGATGAGCACTGCTGGAAGTGAGAGAAACAAAAAAGAAGAGGAATAAATGTCACCTGAGGGACTAGAAGCATGACCGGGGTATCATATAAATCAGCTAAGGCCCAAATAAGGACTGTGTGCATGCTTTTAAGCTTTGGTATGTGAGGCAGAACATGCCAGTCTCACTGCACAAGCACACCACATGCTGATCTCAGCTAACAAAGCAGTCCACTCAGCCTGCTGGTGTTCCAAGAGAAATACACTTTACCTGCTGGGCTGTTGAAAAGATAAGTTAAATAATTTTCTATTGAAAGAAGAGGAATCAAAATACTGAGAGGGGACAATAACAGTGGGAGGACAATTTCTGAGAGGAGATGATGGAAGAGAAATTCATCACATGCCAGTTTCATACTCCCTCTTTCATGTGGGTGTGCAAACACACAGACAAACACTCTTACGCAGAAGAACCCTACAATGCTTAGGAGAACCAGGGGTACACAGTAGGCAAAGCCTTTTCAAATATAAGTCATTAATTGTGCAAAGGGGCCAAGCTGAAAAGTGCAAAAAAGGAATCCAAGGGATTACCTGTGGACAGTCCATAAACATGTCCGGGCTTAGTTTCATGCCTGAAGGGAGCAATTCTCCCTAAGAAATGTGTAAGATCGGCAACTCCCATGGTTAAAAATTCTCATGTTTGCTCTTCAACCCTTTCCCTTGAATTTCAAAGTATAACCATGTATTACTGTGGCGGGATATTTACTCTCCAGCAACAGTAACTGAAGTAGGGAATGAGCTAGAGACCTTATATCCAGTCTGGTCTCATAGTGGCAACTCTGGACTCAGCGGCCAGCAGAGTGGGACTTTCTTCCTGGTTCTGCCACCAGCCCTTCAGGACAATTTGCCAGCTCCCCAGATCTGTAAAGAGAGACATATATCTCTCTTCTGTGAAACTGATTTCCACAGTTAAAATTAATGAGCCAAATACTATCACGGCTGAACCCCACCAAATCTAAGCTGAAAACTGAAATAGCTACCAGTGCTTTTATCCCATATTGTGTTCAGATAAACAAATGAGTCAAAAAAACCCACCTTGTTCCTAAAACTTAAAAGCAAATCTCACTGAGACCTTCTCTCCAGAATACCACAATCAGAAACATTCATAATCATGAAGATCAGGAATGAGAAAGGAAAGGCATATGCCAAGACCCCACTACTCCTCCCCTCCCCTTCTTCCCTTGCCAAGGGCCAGCAAAAGCCAGTAGTAGTCATCTGCCAGCAGAGGAGCTGGATTCCCCATGCTAAACATACTGGATACAAAAGGCTAGATCAGAGCTGCCTGGTAAAGCTTTAAGTGTGCCAAAGGAGCCCTCCTTGTTTTGGTTTAGAAAAGAGCTGTGCAAGCAATGCCACATAAATCTGGGGAGCACCATTCTGGTGTCTGGTTAACCACACAGCACAAGCACACCGGCCCTCCTGCTATGAGCGAGAGGTTGTGAAGACAGAGTAAACTCGAACCCAAAGCAGCCCACGTGCAGCTGACTCCAGACACCTGACAGGAGAAAGAGAACACAACAAACAGAAACAGAGACTGCTTTGTTAGGTACTGTGAAGGAGTTGACATAAATTGTCTTGTGAATGATTTCGTGGACAGGGACATTTTTCTGAAATGCCACATATTTGTCTGACAAGCTAACAAGCTTCTGTACTTATAAGGACATACAATGGTTATGCATGGCAGAGCTTATTTATGCAATAGATTTAGTGCTACTGCCTATGGATTCCTGCATGTGTGCCTCCACGGACAGGTCAAACCTAATATAAATTTACAGTACTACAACACGTGATTACTACATGACAGGCAAAGCTGCTGGATGAAATCACTCAGGAAGTTACAGTCATTGTTTTGTAATTTGTAAGAATAACCACATAGTCCACCCAGAAAATATTAGAGAAAATCAATTCAAAACTGAAAGTGATAACTCCTCTCTAGTGTTGGAAAGCAATGCGTCAATAGATTCAACTATTCTGAGACACAAGTGACAAAACTTGCACTCAGAGTGTGTAAAAAAAGCTTGCGCCTTTGTTTAAAACAGTAAGAAGCATCAAATTAAGTTTCCATTTCCAGCCCTCCTCCTAGGCTGTTGTTGGTTCAGGGGGAACACTTCTAGAGGGTTTTTTTTGTGTGATGGGGGGCAGAGGGGAGAGAGCCTGCTTTATATCCACTGCCTATATCGAGACTGGTAACTTACTGACAAAAACAACATGAAAGGTACTTGAGAGTTTCATTTTTAAATTTATCTGTGTAAAGGTTGTTTGTAACAGCGGTGGTCACCGACTTTCCCATTCCACCTGGAGAGAGTATAAATGCTCTTTTTTTATCCTCTAAGGTTATTCATCATCTCGTTTTAACCCAAAACTTGAAATGAAGTGTTTCAGATCACCAAAGAAAAATGTTAAAAACTGAAGTTTTTAGACAGACAAAAAGATCACTGAGTAGTTTAGGCTGGAAGGGACCTTTAAAAGGTCACCTAGTTAAGCCCCCTGCAACGAGCAGGGACATCTTCAACCAGAGCAGGCTGCTCAGAGCCCTGTCCAATCGGACCTTCAATTTTCCCAGAGATGGGGCATCCAACAGCTCTCTGAGCAACCTCTGCCAGTGTTTGACCATTCTTACAAAGAGGTCCTTGTACCTAATCTAAATCTACCTTCTTTCAGCTTAAAACCATTACCCCTTGTCCTATCACAACAGGCCCTGCTAAAAAGTCTGTCCCCATCTTTCTTACATCTGTTTCAGCAAAATTCCATATTGCTTGGCTATTTAATTAATGCAGTCTAGGAAAGCAATATTAAAATAATGCTACTACATTTTCAACACTTCCCAAAGCTCAAAGAAGGACCTGTACAGACCACAAAGCATGCTTGCACGCAGCAGTTCTCTTAACATCTGAACTCAGGTTTCCTCTGGATGGACTCCCTAAGCCTGTATTTCCCTGCCTTGAACACTTCCTGCTGTCTCCAAGCCCCTGCCAGGGCAAAAAGCCTGCTGGTCATTTTACCTCCCCTCCACATAGGGCCTTGTTTACACCTACAATCTGCAGAGGTAAGGAATTGCTACCAGCCAGGATCACAGATTTTCTGTACTTACCTGTCATTACAAATGGAAGATGGCATCCATAACGTCAGAACCAAGTAGTACATGCTCTTCCAAGAAGATACTGTAGCCCTTTGTAGACAATCCGTCCCCAGCTTCTGATGGTTTACTGTTCTAGCCTTCCAGACAAAACTTTCTGCATCCCAAATTCCTCACATTTGGCTCGACCTCAGCAATAGTATCCAACAGTTAACACAAAAATCTGGTACTCACAAACCCTATAATTTCTCCAAATGCCTCAAATATATTTTCTCTATCAAATGTAAAAAGACTAGGTTTGTTTTACAATTAAATAAATCCCAGGATATAAACCAAATCAGAAAAGCGAAGATCACGGGAACTTTTTCAACTCTTGGGCTATGTTTATGCTAGTAAATATACTACTTATCACTAAGAGCAAAAAGGACTACTGCCATTTGCTTCCCTTTACACATATAATGCTAAAGTGTGTGTGTGTATGTGTATGCATACACATATCCTGAACATTAAGACAAATCTGAAAAAACAAGTCACACCAGTACACATACTGGCAGCAGACATGAGCCTATCTCCATGGAGCACAAAACCAGTCATAAAGAGAGCAGACAACAATGCTTGGCAGGATCCTCGCATGTTATCTCCTGTTTACATGCAAATTTTACTTGCTCTTCTCATCTCAACTATCAAATCAAGACACAGCTCAGAGGCCAAGGTTGCCCACACTTTCTTCCATTTGTCAGTCGTGGCTAACGGTACTGCCGGAAGACAAACCATATCCATAACAGCTCTGTGACTACCAGGAAAAGTTTCAACTTTTTCCCTAACACATAGGCTAAGGTTGGAACACAGGGGTTGGAAAGAATGATTGCTTTTTTTGATTAAAAAGTTTGAACACACCAATGTAAACACTGTACACATTCCCACTTTTCTTGTGGCAATTCCCAAAGTTGTGGATGGTTACAACTGGAAAAACTGGACATTTTTAAGTCTCTGTAAGCTCTTATATACTTAGGCTATCAATTATGTCTTCAGGAAGGTTATCTTCATACCTTTTCAAACCAGCTCTACCACAATACATTTAGGCGAGGGAGAGACAGTCTTTTCGCACATTCTCTTACTCTTGTGTGCACTTTTAGTTAAAGTATCCTGCAATAATGTTCACATGGGAAGCCAAGGAACATCCTGTATTTCAGGAGCAGCTAAAAAGAATATCCAGCAAAAATACTAGCCCCTTAGTAAGTACGTCTGCCTGAAACACAGCCAAGTTTCAACACATGCCTGTATCTTTCAAGCACATATATTGACTAGACTTCTTTTACATTATTTGGACACAGCTGTGAATCACAGTCATATCAAAAGGAAGAAAGACTTAATAAACACTGAAAACAATCATCAGTGAACTGATGAATAAACTGATGAATTTGTAAATCTTTCACAAAAAGTTAAGTTTAAACTATCCAACACTAAACCTAAAAATCCTATCTGTCTGAAAGACGCCAACATCAGCACTGTATTTCTCTGTACACCATCACCATTAAAAAACACCTGGAAGATTTGCAACAAAAAAACCCAATTATCCAATACAGCCTAAGATTTTTCAGAGTATACTCTTCTATAGAGGTTTCCACACATCATTTTACTAACAAACTCTGAGAGTAAACATTCCGTTTCTTCTACATGTAAAATCGCTCAACAATTCTTCCCTTGAACATTAAATCATATGTTCCAATGTTATATTCATCCAAATTCTACACTATTTGTTTTGTTTTTCTTAGCCTGTCCTACATAAATTCAATCTCATTCCCAAAATATACATGTATATAAAAATTATTTCTCCTTTTCTCCCAGCAAGTGGCTAAGGCATGATTTAGCCTTTCTAACAATTTAAGCATCCATTTAAATTTTCCATATTTACATGCAGGGCATAGACGCACTCCTTCAAAACTCACTTGTTCTCTCCTCCTCCCTTTCCTCTCCAAATTCAGCTCATTTTAACAATAAACTGACTGAGCCAGGTGAGCAGCAACAAGACACGAAAGACTCTTGAACAGACAACTCTCAACTTATTGCAGGTATTCTGATGTTACCTAACACAAAAACAAAATCAAAAATTGAAGGCAGATTTATCTTCACTCCCAATATAATAAACTGTACCTTACAAGCACAGGGTTGTAATCCTATACACTATGTTTTTCCATTCAGATCCTTAGACCTTTCTTTAATGTAAAGTGACTGAAAATCATTCGCCTCCTTCAAGGATCAATCTTTCAAATCTCTGCAAATCTCAAGGGTAGCTTCTCATACACAGTTAATCGTTTAAACATGACAGGCAGGAAGAAAAAAAAAATATGAACCAGAATTACTAACAAAAGAAAAGAGGATGAGAAGGGTTTGAATTTGTAATAGTTGGAAAACTCCTTTTCAGACAGGAAATACTTTCATTCCTTAGAAAGTGAATTTCAGCATCAAGTACAGCAAAGAAATGATCCAGGGACGAATTCAACTGACTTACAAGGAAGGATAAAGATGAAGAGAGAAAAACAGAAATTTGTCTCAAGTATCATTAAGATGCTGTCACATTTGACTATACTCCCCAAGCATTTCCTGAGACAGTAGTACCTCTTAATTCATCTTAGAGATGTGAAATCTCAGCTAGTTCAAGTTTCTCCATGTTTGTATTTAAATTTTCTTACCTTTTTCTTTATAAAACCTTCCAAAAAGCCTTTAGTTCTCTAGCAACAAATCTAGTTCTCCAGCAATAGATTTATCCTCTGTTCCTCTTGCAGACCCCAGATTTTCCTATGCAAAGTGGGAGAGTCTCTTTTGTTAGTTGTAGCAGGAAATGCCAACACTTAAGAGTCAGAAGCATAACCACTGTAAGTCAAAACATTCTAAGCAAATCTTCAAAATCACAAACGACTAAAAATGACGTTTCTCTAGTGATCTCTGTTCATGCAATGGAACACCCCACACAAAAATCCAAAAGCTGATGAAACCAAACGGCCTCTCGGCTCATTACTTTTTCTCCGACCATAGCCAAGAATGGATGCCAAGAGAAAACAATAATAACATGGAAGAATACAGTCAGGCTACACACAAACATTTTGTCCGTTTGAAATCATGCATCACTGAAAATTACAAACAAATTTAAACAAGGAAAATTTCAGCATTTGCCCAGAGTTGTGTTTGCCCCATCCTTGGCAATGTTTCAAGACCAAGCTGGATGGGCCTCTGAGCAAGCTGGTCTAGTGAAAGGTGTTTGTTTTTAAGGTCCCTTCCAGCCCAAACCATTCTGTGATAAGCAGTAACAGGTACACTCTAACTCCTTGGTCACTTTCCCTGGTATAAACTTCTCTCATCACTTCCTGAAAATGCACAAGCTCGCGACATCCACAGCATATTGCACCTGTCAGTTTCACAGTACAGTTTCTAAAAGAGTGCAAATCAGGAAGACAGTTTTGAGCTGCATGCATAACTTCTTTGGCCTCTAGCTACATCTTCTGCTACATAGCAGAGCAGTTGAGGTTGCCGGACACCATGAAATTCCCCTTTTTGTCCTGAATTCTAGCCAGCTTCAGTGTCCCTTCCTCTCTCCACTTCACACCCGAAGAAGAAAAGGTTTCTCAAGCACTTGGGCAGTTGAAGTTTGAGCATCTTAAAGGATGGAGACTCTGAGTAACATCATCCAGCATTTGACCATCTGCATAGTTTTGAGAGAAAAAAAGAGGTTTGGTCAGTTCAGTTGGGACTTCCTATATTTTAATGTATGCCCATTACCTCTTGTCTCATCAGTGGGCACTACTGAAAAAAGCCTGGTTTCCTCTTCCTTATATCTGTTTGTTACCCAAGGTAAGTCAGTGCTAAACTTACCACCAAAATAACAAACCGTTCCTAAGTATTTCTTTGTTAACCATGTGTAACATTGCTTCAGCTTTGCTCCATTTTCTACAGTTAAATTTAAAATTAATTTAGTTCTGGATGTTAAGTTACAATACATACACTGGTATGTTGACTACTGTGTTTAAGTATGTTAATCTAATGCAAATGCCTTCCACCATCAAGACCACGAATTAAAGTCTAACACACCTATTTCGGCTTTCCAGACAGAGTAACCTCCCATGAAGTCAGTTATTTTTCAAGATTTATAAAAACATACCCATAACATAATAGACCTGGATATTTCTTTGTTACAGTATTATAATGGCAAAACTTAAATTAGCACCATAAGCATCTGACAGCAACTACATGGCTATCTGTTTTGGGGAAAACTGTCTGGAATAAATGAGCCATGCCATGAACTAAATCAACAATATAAACTCTAAATATTTCACCAATAAAAATTTTATTTACATTACAGTCATCCCCAAACAACTTCCAGGAAGTCAGGAAATCTAAGTTGCCTGTTAGGTACAAAACGAGTTACCCCTTAAGTACAACTTCTCTCTGTGAAACGTTAGTAATAATCTATGACTTTTCTCCTACTAACAGTGGAGTATTGGCAGAGAAGGAAAAGGAAGAAAAAGAACTACCCTCAAAAAACAGATTTCAGAAAGCTGTTGAAAGAAGGGGTTTGGGTACTGGAAAACAGCTCAGAAAAAAAAGCTGAACTACTCTAAGTATGACATTAAGAACAAACTGCTTCAAATTATAGTAATCAGCACCATTTTACATGTTTTACAGAAATCAAACAGTATAGTCAATTCCCAAATAGCGTATTGGGAGAAAAAAAGGTGCCATTATTGGTAGAATCTCTTTTTTTCCAAGGCAATGGGAAAAGAATGACAGAACTTTAAAAAAACCCAAAGGCTTTAGGCCTACAAACAGCTAGGCAAGCATGCAGCTTCATGCACGTGCCTCAGTTTACCACCGTGTTCAAGAATTTGTATTTTTGGGCCTGAAGTATTGGAATTTTTTATGTTTTTAAAAAAAACCCTCATATTTTAAAGCAAACTATGTTAATAAAGACAAAAAAGGCTTCATTAAGCTAATAATCTTTAAAAAATAAATTAACAAACTTTGACAATTTTTTCCAGACATATAAAAAATACAAGCCCCTGTATTAGACTTTTAAGATATCTGAGGGTGCCAGAGGGGAGGAAGGGGCTGCTATTCTTTCAAAACAACATCCAGGTGTTAAAGCGCAGTTCTCATTGAACTCAAACTGCTGTCCACAACTGCCCATAACCACAGTACAGGCAATTCAGACTCTCCTTTTATAAAAGCTTAAGCAACAGAAGGCAGGATTAGCTACATACACAGCACGAACAACTTGCTTGCCAATTTCACGTAGGAGACAGCGTTGTCACTGACATCACACAGAGATGTTAACAGCTTTGACCTTTTCTTAAGCAGATAAAAACCCCCAAAATAACATCATAATAACAAAGCTTTTCAGGGTGAGGGAAAAAAAATAGAAAAAAGATACCCACAAAACCCCAAACAATAAAAAGCTGAAATTACAACACCTGTCTAGAACAAAGCAAGTGAAAGAAAAATCTGCTTAAATTACAATGTATTAAATGACTAACAAAATCTTACTCTATTTTTTTTTGCAGGAGGATTTCCTCATTATATTTATCTCAGACCTGATTCAGAAGAGTGAATTTGCACCTTCTAATTTTTTTGTGGAATAGTTTTCTCCCCTTGGTTCTAGAAACAACTTGTCTCATTGTTACATCAGGTATCTTACAGCCATTAAAAGTATGGCGTAAGTAACAACCTGTTGGATCTAATCAAGGAAATCTCCACTCTAGTTCTTCACTCATTGTCCTTTACAATCTCATA
Source organism: Oreocharis arfaki (assembly GCA_013398015.1). NCBI lineage: Eukaryota > Metazoa > Chordata > Aves > Passeriformes > Paramythiidae > Oreocharis > Oreocharis arfaki. The sequence goes on along the minus strand of VZRR01004499.1, from coordinate 292,595 downwards.
CTCTTTGAGGTTTCAAATTTCTAACAACATGCAGGAATAACCTCTTCCAAGCTGTAATGCTACAGGAGAACCAAGTTCACCAATGTTTGCACACAGCCACAGCAGTTTCTGTGTCTCACAAGAACGTTAATATAGAACTGCATCTGCAGGCATGTAAGTCAAAGGCTACTCAATTGTTTAAGGACTTGTGGGTAAGACTGCTTTGCTTAACACTGAACTAGAGAAAATACCTAACAACATGCAGGAATAATCAACCTGAAATGAGTCTGTGCTCACCCCTTGTCCCACACACTTCCCCTGAAATTTGATTCTTGACAAATGCTCATAGTACATCTTCCCTCCACAGAATGAAGAAAATAAAGAAAGCATTTACTACACATGCTTTCATAAAAAACACCCACCACTTCCCTCACCTTACCTATGGCAATTCTACAAGCCAAGAAATGCCTGCAAAAAGCATTTAAAACCTGAAAAGTGGAAGACCAACTTGAGCTAACCACTGTGGACTATCCATATTTTGGATGAACAAGACCCTCTCTACCTCTTTTTTTGTTTGCACTCTTGTTGATTTCAAGGCTACGCCTTCTCAAGTTAACCCATTCAAAAGCTTGGAAGCAAGTTCAGTTGCACTGACACTCCACATATTTAACTTCTGAAAATTCCAATCAATTTGTTTCCAACAATATGCTATGCTGAAAATGAGGAACTACAATTTCATTAGAGAAGGTCTTATAATTTTAAGATTTGTACTAAAATGCCTTTTGGACAGGTAGATTCTAAGGGCTTTTATGACAAAAGCTTGAAATTTCAAATTACTTTGCTGCAACCTGAGAGGCACAGCATGGAGCACAACACCATTGACTTCAATTGGTCCCTGAATAAAACCACTTCAAATAGGCATTTTGAAAAAACTGTCAGAAAAATTTTGCATCTGGCCCCATTCATATGATCATACATACAAGATAAACAAATTGACCATTGTGNACCGCTGCCAGCTCATCCACCCCAACAATGTGATTTAAAAGCCTCTTCTTCCCTCACCTTGCTTAAATGAAACACCTCTGTATTCCATTTTTATTAACCCTATCTTGATGACACCAGAATCTCCACTGCTAAAATCTGTCCTTATATCACACCTTATCTTTTGAACACTGCTGGCCTGGGAGCAAGCAAAAGAAGGCACCAAACTAATCTACCTTTTCAGACAGTCAGTGAAGATAAGAGCTGTCCTTATTGGACAGAAAACAGTCCTAGTATTTGTGCCTACTCTCAGCAACACAAGCTAAGAATTTTCTTTTGTTGTTAGTGAGGTAACAAAATCTGTAATCTAAAAGATCACAAGTAACAAAGGCCACAACTTTTTTTCTTAATTATTTTACATGAGCATAAAACCATGCATGCTGAAGCCAGCAGAAACACGGGAGAGGACTCTAGACAGATGCAGTAACCAGTTGCTGCTCTACAATTTGGCAAGAGTATTTCATTTTTGCCAAGCAATTGGCACCAGTCTTAAGGCTTATATGAAGAAACAGTGTTTGCAGCGTTCTAGCCCAACCACGCTCTACCATTGTGAGGAATGCAAAAAACACACCATGATCCTAACAATGCTGTTCCTTGGCTAGATGCTGTGGAATGGTGCTTTAGAAGTCTGACATGGTGTACTAAGTGCCAGAAGCACCACTGGAAGTGCCATGCCTTTAAGCCCTGCCCATTCAGAACCAAAAATATATTTTACTTTCTTGGATCAGGAAGATAATCTTCTGCTGTAGAACAAAGACTTGACATCCACAGAGAACTGCTCGACTTCAAATTTCCACCAAACTCAGGCTGATGGAATGAATAAAGAAGTGGTGAGTTATAAATAAAAATACTAACTATGAGAAATAAAAGTTGGCACTGTTTTTATGAAGTCATGACTGCTGCCAAGTTATGAATTTCTTTGGGAAAATGAACAAGTGGTTCAGCTTCAGTATGGATCAGTGCCTCTGCAAAGTGTTAAAGTCGTGGTTTTGGTACACAACTGTCAAAACCATAAGAAGTAGCCTGAGTCAGTGCTGACCTCTTTTGTTTATCCTTAGAGAAATGTAACACTTTGCATCCAGTTAAATCTGTCATAGACATACCAAATCAATAATGCTGTCACATTTTAGTTACATGTCCACCTTCAACCGTAATGCTATAAAAGCCTACCAAGTTATGAACCTGCAGTAGAGAGAATTCTGAGCGCTGGGCAGGCAGAGCTCAGCTTCCACACCACTGACACACTGCAGCTTACTCTCCATCACTAGTATACCACTCAGTTGATGAACACTGCTATCACTGTGCCAGTGTGCCAAGTGGAGACTCTTAAAGCAGCACACTGAACTAAGTGGCATATCTTTATGTTGGCACTGCAACAACCTTCATCACTGCCATGAGATCTGGAGACAATAGAAAAAAATGCTTGCTCATTTTGGTCAAATACTGTAGAAGAAAAGATGTTATGAGATCATTTCCCTTTTTCCCTGGAAATATCAAACCCAAGAAGTAGTCTGATAATTTGTTTGGGGATTTAAGACTACCAGTCAAGAAACCAATTAGTTTAAATGCTCTCACACAAAACCAAACCAACTTAAAGAGTAAAAAATTCAGGGATGTACACAGTACATAAAAAGCATAAACACAAGTTGCATGGATACCACAGACACTGGAAGGTGTAAGCCCAGCTTTGGCATGACCACACTAGAAGCTTTTAAACCCCTTGATTAGTTGGGCAGTGAAGTTTCCTGGAGTACCACATGACTTTCATATTGGTAACCTTGCAAGCATTGAAATAAAGAGGGAATTCACTGCTCTTCAGAAATGTACAAACTCTAAAAATACTAAGACTGCTCCCTTTTCTGGCCTTCCTTATCCACTGAGTAAACAGAGTATCACAGGCCACTTCAAGAAAAACAAAATGTATCACTGGAAAAACTGAAGAAAAAAGCTTTTTAAAATATTACAATATTTTCTTTCTAAGTGAAAAGAAAAGCCTTCTATTACCCTTTTCTTACTACAGATCTGTATGGTTCCTAGTTGGCAGATGACCATTTGTCAGCTAGAGTGGAAAATTTTGCCTAAGCTTTGCAATTTCCTTTGGATCTTAAAAATTAATACTGCAGCCTCCTGTAACTCCCAAACATGCTGCAAAGTCTGCAGGTCTCAGCAGTAAGCAAAATTCACTAAAAATACGGTTCTACAGTAAGGTAAAGCTTCTTGTACAGAAGTGTCAGAGCCAAGACCACAATACATCAGCAGAAACATCAAAGCAATACTTAGGCATTCAAGGAATTTAAGGATGTCTTTTGTTTTAACACAGTATCTCACCTTATGGGACACGCTTCCACTGAACAAGATGAGCCATCCATTTTGACAGCAGGCTGCACCCACACCTATCAAGTCACACATGCACCCTACTAAGTTGTTTGCTGTATGCATGAATCCAATTGTATTCACAAGAGCTCTGAGAATAAAATCAGTTGTCTAAAAACCAGGACAGCAATACTCGAGAAAGAGGAAGATGTGAACAAAGTGTTTAAGTGGGGTGTTGAGCAACTCCCGAACAGCTTATTTTCATTCTTAACTAAGACACAGTAAGATTAGCCAAAATGCACTTCAGCTTGGTAGATGAGCTCACAAGACGCAAATCGCTTTCTGCAGCTAGAGATCTTATTTTATAGATGTTTAAAAGGGATCATGTTCAGGGGGTTTTTTTTACTATAAACTTTACACAGGAAATAATGACATAGCAGCAGCAAGTACAAAGAAGTGGTATAAACAAGACCTCTTGGAAGGACCCACTACCTTTTAAAGTCTCTCAGGCACTCTTAGCACTCAGAAAGAATGGATGCACTTCAGATTCTTACCCAAGAACTACAATGCATGCACAAGTGCAGGATACACATATTAACAAATGGAAAATAAACTCCTCTGTGTGCCCCAGCTCAGAGACCAAGACAATCAGAAATGCCACATGCCTGCTAGTTTAGAAGCAGAGAATAAGGACAGTATGGAATGAAAAACTCACAGCGGCACTTCACCTACCACAGACTGCATACAGTTCCTTTGCACAAAGACAATCAAGGGGAAAACTGCAACCAAATCAGACCACACAAGCACATAAAGTAGAAGATACACAGCAAATGCACCTCCTCTTCTCCTGTAGACTAGTTCACAGGTCAGAGATGTCCACAGATCACAACAAACTACATCAACTTTGAACTTAATTCTGTTTCACAACAACACAAATAAGATCTCAAACCTATTTATTACTAGGAACTTGTGGAAAGTGAAACCATTATAGCCATGATGTTATAGATGATGGCTGGAGAGCCCCCCTTCACATGCCATTTGAGTTAAGCGTGCCACAAGTTTGAAAGCTACTTGAGATACATCCAAAGTCTCCACCCTGTTACTGCTCCACAACTGAATGACTTTCTAAGAATTTAGAAGGTAAATTACATGAGAAACAATTTAAGCTATACAATGCTTAAACTATCAACTGCACTGTCAAGTTGCACCCAAGTTACCTGAAGTGATAAATCTTCTAACAACATAGTTTGAATGGAAATTCAATTCAGGCTAAATATTAAGTTGTGCAATTTCTCACACCTCACTGCATAGAAGTATTTGCACCAGGTATTTGTCCTTTATCTTAGATCAACTGCATGGTTTCCATTTCTGGCAAAGCTTTTCAAAATAGGAAATAGAATACACATTCAATGTAATACAAAATTCACAGAATCCAAATCCTCAACAGCTACTTTTAAACAATTCCATCCCAGAAAGGACATTGTTAGCTCACCGAGAAGCCCAAGAATTGAACCTTAAGCACTGCTTTATAAGAGGGTCAATACTTGCCAGGCCAAATTACAGATACCAGCAGGACAAATCAGGACACAACATTCAAATATCATAAACTGAGAAGAAATAGCTACATCTTAAAAGCAAGATTCAGTTACTGAAAAAGACCCACAGTCTATACGACAAGCACATGTGCAACGCTTCAAGCATTTCTTCCATCTTTAACAGATGAATGTAAAAGCTGGAAACCAACTATGGGTATAACCAGAGAGGCTAAAAGCCACTAAGAACAAACAGCTTTAAATCAAGAGATCTAGAGGGAACGAATTTAAGACAAATCCTTCAGCTTACTAAAATGTCCAGTCACCTCCAGATACCACAAGACAAAGGCAAAATAAAGAAATCAGTCTTTTTAGTGACCAGAGTGCCACTGGCAGCAAGATGAATGGCATTAATTCTCGAGATAAAAATCTCTTTCAGAGGTTTGCAGAATAAGAGCTAACAGGAATACTGAGATTTGATAGGGCAGGCCAACACTAGAAGCGCCCAACCTTGCTCATGTATCAAGTTAAGCCCAATAGCAAACAGAAGTTTCATTGCCTCTTGAACAATATTAACATTCCAAAAGAAATCAGCAGCTTTCTAGAACCAGAAAGAGATCAAAGTCAAAGAAATCAGGTGTGCCTAATCTATTAAAAACAGCTTGGATATCCGCAGGCCTACACAGATCAGCAGAAGGATGGTTACTGGAAGAGAATTGTTAGCCTCTGCTATGCTCAGCATGCTGTTCTGGGTCATTGATTCTTCTGGGTCTCAAATTTTCATTTTTAAGTTGGATCATTTTTTTCCTTTCATGCTCTACATTTACAGAGTATAGACTATGGCCCACTAAATGCTCAACACTGGTTGCAACACTATGGCCTTGATGCCCCTGTAATTGTTAAGTACTGGAATTTTCATCTGCTACTTTACCAAGTTTTGTTACTTTACCAAGTGACCTGCAGTTCCACATCTCTTCAGACATGCATAGAGACACAGCAACAGGTCTCCTAATCACAGCAATTAGGCTCTCCTAATGCCAAGTCACACCTCTTTAAATGCTACATTTTTGTAAGAAATGATCTTCCAGCTCTTGCTATTACCACAGGCCACTGAATGGTAACCAAGAGAACACTCCATCCCTACATCACTGCCCTACACTGGGCTCTGGGATAACCTTACATATCTAGTCACATGCCCAGAGTACTCTGTACAGCCAAGTGAAAAACAAGACAAATGCAAGTAAGTTAGTGTCACCAGGTGCTCATCAGCATAGAAGAAAGAAAAACTCCTTTGTGGGGATCCAGTGCTTCCTAACCCATGGCTTCCAAATAAGATTACCAACATTTCCAAGAGATTTTCCCCAAGCAACCAAGAAGATATCAAACTACAGCTTCTGGTTGGCACACTTAACTTTTCAGTCACGAATGGTACCCGGACAAGCAATTTGGAGCAAGACTTTCAGAAGACAGCAAGGGCATCAAGCTTATACTCATGAAAGAAAAATAACTAATCCCAATTTTCCAGAAGTGAGGTCACTTGGACTACTTACTCCTACTACTGCATAAGTTTGCGTGAATTCTCCTTCTGACTTACTACTAATTAAGTTCATATTAATATGTACAATTTGGATGGCATGATCTAAATAATGAAAAACAATAAAAAAAAGAGTGCAACTTCACAGTGCAAGTACAGTATTAAATATCCTTAAAGTAGACAAGGTCCTTTTAAACTTTTTTTTTAATAGAAAGCTTTCTAAACCCTGTTTCCTTTTCGTTCCTTTGAGAAAATGGAGAAGCAATTAGCATTTACAGCTTAGTTCCTGCTTCCAAAATACCCCTTTAACTTTTTTTATTATTTTTATGGTGGATATAAATCGCACCAAATTGTCAAATCACAGCTATTTTCTATGCTACCTATACAAATAGGGCTGATTTCTGGCAAGCCATAAAACAATTATGGCTGAATTCCTGAAGCCCTTTGATATTCCAGCTTGCCTGTAGGGCTTCAAAGCCATCTTAGGGCAATGCTAAAAATCTAATTTCCAGAAGGCACAGAAGGAAAATAAGGCATATCAATTCCCACATGTTTAAACACAAACACATCAAAACCCTAGCACTGGGATGATTATGTTTGAAAGTGACTTAGAACAAACACAGATAAGATACAGCAGTGGTTTAAATCAATGCTGCTTCACAGAAGGTAAAGATACAGACACCTTGAGAAAGAAGGCATAAGGCACACTACACCTGATTCCCCAGCACTTTCTGCAAGTTGGGAAGCACATTTTCCTGCTTGACCTCTTACCCCTTCTTGTGCGGAAGGAAAGAAAGGGGTGACAAATAATCATAACCTGTAAAGGGAAATGCAGAAACTGCCTAAGTCTGCAGAGGAAGCAAACACATGATCCTTCCCTTTATGGTACTCATATTGCCAATAGCAAACTAAAAATACATAGAGATTCAACAATGACAGGAACCTGAGAGTTTATATAGGTGTATTTTAATACGGAAGGGCCTCCCCCTCACTTAAGCTGGGGACACTGGTTCTTTATGATAACCATGAAAAAAACCTCTGAGAAAGGCAAGGGGACAACACTATAACCCCTTTAAATAACTCCAGCAACATTTTTGCCTCTTAACCTGGAATTTCAAAGATACTCAACTGAACAAAATGAAGACTGATTACTATATTTCTTTACATGAGAGAAACTTCCATACTGGACAAAGAAAACAATATTTGAGTAATATAATTCACAACCAACCTGGGGATCTCTAACAAATGGTTCAGTCAATAAAGTGAATATCAAAAAAGGGAGAGTAACCTTTAATATTTGGCTTGCCCTGATTAGCGGCCACCTTCCATTCTTTTATGGCACTTCTGAAAAAACATGCTTCTCATGATCATTTAGAATTTTCCCTCATTTTTATGAAGTCCACTCTTCTTAACTTCGGGAAGGAAAATGGCAAAAACCCTTTCAATCCCATACCTGGCCACTGCTGGAGGCATTTTGCATGCAGTGTATCCCTAATCTGCAGTTAAATCATAGGGCCCCCACTGGGCCCCCACACTGGTTTTGTGAAAATTGTTATACAAGTAGTTTAGACACCAGCTATGTAACATAAATGTACAGTACAACAGGCTGCATAAAAATGTATGAAAGAAAATAACTCTCTCCAGAGAGGAGTAAGAAGCCTTATCTTCAGCGTCTGATTGCACGCCAGTCTTAAACACCATTAATTTCCTTTGGTGTTTTTCACACAAAGATACAGATGCCAGTTTTCTTTATTTTAGAATAAAACAGTTCAGTAAAAGAATTTTCCAGAAATCTTCTGAGTTTGTAATAAGTGATTGAAGTTTCAAGGCAAACAAACCGATCTAATCACTGCTTTAGGTTCCAAAATCACTTACTGTTAAAAGTTAAAACAAAGCCTATAAAATTACAATATATGTAAACACATATACAGATCGTGTGCAAGCTCTATATCTTAAAATAATACATACATATCAAATGCTCATAAACTAATTTCAAAAACCAGAGGTTAATTTAAATTTTAATCTTGAAAATATTGTTGTCTAGATCTAAGGACAGACTACAAAGGAAGGAACTTAAACCAAAAAGTAAAATTTTTCATTGTCTAGAATACACATATTGACAACATCCCAGATCTACACTACTCCTAAATACAAATTGAAAAAAACCCACAAGACCAAAACCAACCAACCAAACCAACCCAAAAAAAACCCCCCACAAAAACAAACACACAAAAAAACCCCCAACCAACCAAGAAAAAATGCAACCAAGCGAAAAAAACGCCCACAACCAAAAAAAACCAAACACCCAAGCCACAATTTAAATATTCCATATTGAAACACAATAGCTACTTTTGACTATATGCTTAAAATGTCAATAGACAAGAAGTGTATTAGTATTTCAACTACAGTAAATTTCAGTTCAGGCATTAAGACAAAAATGTAAGGAAGTACCTCTGCAGTCCAACACCAGTAATCTAACATAAATAAACTTGTTTCAATACCTGCAAGGTCTGCAGCGATTGTTTAACTTTGCCTCTGTTATATCAGAAATTCAAGGAAGTAACCTAATGTAGATCTGCTTTGCAGAAACCAATTTGTTTCTATTTAGTTTCCAGGCAATAACGACTAGAAGAGCAGCGCTAGGATGAAATAGCAGTGCCTGCAGAAGCAAACAAGTACTTTACTGATGCTGGCTGCCTTATTTGATTTAGGTTCAAGGGCTGGTCTTGGTGTATTTGCATACAACTAGCAAAGACACTTAAAGAGCTTGGATGGAGTTGCTTCACCATAATTGATAAACTAATAACTTAGAGCATTTTTCAGTCAGCTGTAATAGTTTTTATTAAAAAAATTACCCAGAGAAGCATTATACAGAAAATAATAAAAGCCAACATCATTAGAAGAAAGGATACTAGATAATTACAGAGACTGGTTGGAGAGTTATTACCTCCCCATACTTGCACAGAGAAGAGTTTAAGACCACAAGACAGGGAATACATTTATGTGTTCTGGTTGCCTTTTTCTTAAGAAAAGGAGTCTCACATTAAGACCAATCTCAAAAAAAAAAAAAAAAAAAAAAAAAAAAAAAAAAAAAAAAAAAAAAAAAAAAAAAAAAAAAAGAAAAAAGAAAAAAAAAAGAAAAAAAAAGAAAAAAAAAGAAAAAAAAAGAAAAAAAAAAATTTACAGCCTGAGAAGTCTTCCTGAGGTATCTCTATTCTTCAAATAGCAAGGATAATACAACTGTATTGCTATATTGCCACTTCTATTAACCTAACTGTAATGAATTAATGAGTAGACTGTAAGTTATGGGTAGAATACTTTTTGCTGAAAAGACATCACAGCGATATTCTGCAGAAACAGGCTAAAACCTGGCACAACTGAAAGGGGCAAAAAAAAGCCTCACCAAATTTAAGTTGGGACCTTTTGTTTTAGAATATTTACTAAGTACAAATGGAAGCATTTACAATACTCACAGAAGCCACACACTTAATTAAAAAACACTTCAGACACATTAGTGACAGCCAGGCAAGGAAATAACAAATTGAATGCCAGAAAGATTAATCTTAACAGTGCAGTAATTTTATTGCAGACAGGAGCAGACCTTTGCAGCTCAAAGAGACATAACCTTAATAGCAGCAACAACAAAACAGATTAGGAACCTTCACATATTACACAGGAATTCACATGAACAGTGTCTTCACTGGAAACAAAGACTTCTTTAGAAATCTCTAAAGGAAAGACTAAACAAAGCAATATGTTTACAAAACGTACCTTCTGGGTTTTTTTTTTTTTACCTAAAAAAAAAAGCTAAGTATTTTTCTTATCATTAACTCTTTATTCCTTGCTATTGCTCTTGCCAATGCCCAGCTCATTATTTTTTAGATACCTGAAATTTACCTTTTGAAGACTTTTTTGTATAGTTAACTGACCTTGCCCAAAACTAGCTCAACTGCACTTTGGTCTTCTTGTCAGCTACTAAATTTAGGGAACAATTTACACAAATACTTCTCACATTCAGTCTTCAAACAAAACAAAACCCATCCACAGCCTTCCTCCCCATTTCTTAAAAACTCCAGCACAGATCCTATGCAGAGTCATCCACTGGCAGGAGATATCCACCTCTGTCTCCTTGTTGGCATGTCCATTGGGTCACTCCCTCGCATTCTGCCTGTGCCGCACAGGAGCCAGGCTCTGGAATACAGTGCCTGCTGGGCCAGTGCTCAGCGAAACAAAACCCCCAAGCCCTGCAAGACACAGACGGGGCAAGCGAACGCACACCGTGTGCAGGACACGGACCCTACGCAGCACCTCTGCTTACTAAGCATTCCTCTAGTGAAAGGCAGCAATTGGATATTGGGTGCAGAGGGCTGGGCATTGGATCTGGCCAAAAATAACTAAACTTACTATTCTGCTTATTAGCATCCATTTCTTTCCCCTAGCAAAAACTTATGTCACAGAGACAAAACATAACACCGTCTCGCAAAGACACTGCAATGGTGCACTACTCTTTTAAAAGTGAAAGGCTTTCAGCTTTTTATGTTTAGGGATATTTAAAGAAACACTTTTTTAGAACTATTCCAAAGCAATATTCATTAAGACCTTTTCACAGAAACAGCCTGGAGACTGTACACATTTCAATATACTTTACTCTTTCACATAATTGTGCTTTTCCTTGTAGCCATAATAAGTCATTTTAAGACATGAAGAGTGTCCAGAATTACAGCATGCCTCCAGGCTGGGCAAGAAGAAAAAAACTAACAAAACTAAAACTAAACAGAAAAATACCCAACAAGTCAACAACAACAAAAAAAAAAGAAAACAAAGCCACAAAAATAAAAATCATCTGGCAGTATCCTAGCTACAAATACCTTGAATATTACGCCAGATCTGCGCATCTCCATGTTCAGAGAGCGCACAAAATTTCAAGTTTAATCCACCTCTCTCCTTTTCAGTAAAGCATGGTGCTAGTGCTGTAATGACACAAGCTCCCACTGTGTAAATTGTTTTTACCAAGTTCTTCAATAAAATATTCACTTGGAATTTACATTATATAAAATGAAATGTGCATTTTTTTCTTATTAGAGAGCCTTATACTGGATAACAAGAGGAACAGAAATTCCACTTGTCCATTTAATGCCTATCAACCAAAATTCCTCAAGAAAAATTCATTACAGGAAAGGCTGCTTTGAGTAACACCAAACATTTTTAGACCTGCCATTTTTCCACAAAGATGATGGAAAACAACATGATCGCTGGCCTCTAGCCCACAATGTCAAGTAGTTCTGTTTCCACCAACTCTCCACGTTATTCCTTCTGGGATAACATGCCTTTTAAAGTCTGCAGATTAAAGGTAAAATATTGTCTCCCTCTAAATACACATGGTCCTCAATTTCCCCTACAAGCCTACACCTTGTCTATCAACCCCTATTTCAAGATGTATTTAATGTTCACATTATTTCTATGTAGAACAAGCAAAACAATTAGTGCCTCACTGAATTGGATTGAATTCTTCTGTATAAGCCTTAGAACTGCAGGCGCAAATAGTAAATTTAGACTTATTGCAAACCGCAGTATATCACAGGAATCATCAGCAAAATCTAACCAAGTCACATTGCTCATTCAGTTCTGCTCTTGTTTTGCTTGGTTGTGCATAATAATTCACTTCGTCATCATAACCATTTGAAAATAGAAACACCTATGCTGGTATTTACCTTTATGACCAAGACGCCCTATGAAAAATACAACCATCCTACTGTGCATAGTCGTATGTTTTTTTACACAGCATTATGGACAAGTCACCAATGTCATACAATTGCAATTTGTACGCATCGGCTGCTCAGAATATGTCTGAATTTCATTTAAAAGAAATTACATTTGATCTATCTTTCGGATGACATTACAGCTGTCAAGACCTCTGTTACCATAGTGTGCACAAATTTTAAAATCAAACTCATACAGCATCACTGGGCTCATCCAGGGAGCTCAAAGAAACAAACCTGTACTCCTCTAGAAAGCCAGAGTCAGTGCAGGAGTTTGGCACAGCACTAGCAGTGTGTTACAACCCATATCTGGCAAGCAAGGAAGAGAGCTAAGCCAAAGATACTGATAAGAAACTCTCTGATGACATGCATAAATAGATTTAATTTTAAAATCAATTCCCACACAGATATTTAAGTAAGCATACAAACATTTTATATACCAGTTTGTTCTTCCAGTCCCTTATATATGAAAAGGCACAGCAAAAACGCAAAAATCACACAAAAAGAAAACAATATCTTGAATTACAAGTTAAGTGTTTTACGACAAGATGAGAAATCATAATTTTCATGCAAACATATATAAGTGTTAGAATTTGACTGTTCCTTTGCCTTCATATATGTTTATCAATCACTGCTAGGAAGGGAAGAAAGAGGATGATCACGTATCAACTAAATTCTGGTGGTTTAAAACTGCAGGTATTCATCCCAAGTTTCTCACAAAAATTCATGTAGTCAAAATTCAGCAGCCTATAGACTTAATTCTGGATTAAGCATTTATAAATTAACTGTTTTTTCCCCAGCTATTGTAAGCATGATCAGCAGGCTTTACATTCAGGCTGCTACTATCAAGTTGTCTTTTTTACAGATTCTATCAGAACAAAGGACAGATTAATCCCCTTCAACATTTCTCCCCAAAACTTGAATGAAAAGTTATAAAAACCCCCAAAACCAAGCCCAAACCCAATCCTAAACAAAAAAACCCAATTTTTTTACTCTGTTTATGCTAGAAATTTTGGGAATACTAGGTGTTGGCAGTGAGTTTGCAAAGGTGTGTCCAAGTGTTTGTTCTGCTAATAGTTGCTAGAGAGCAAGCAGGGTCCTGTATCCCAAAGCTGCATTAGTTTTAAGGTGGCTAGGTGGTTATAGGTGGCTATTAGTTTTATGGTAACATAGCTAGGTGTGGTGTTCAGTCAAAAAAAAACCCCAATCCTAACCAAACTGCACAATGTTGTTGCAAGAATAGTCTTCATACTTAAACAGTATGGAGTTTTACCACAAAAAAATACTAACACATCTATGTCCAACATTTTACAACTTACTAAATCTTAACAGACATAATTATGCCTGCAGTTCATATTGCCTAACCTGTAATTGCAAAAAATACATGGTTTAAACATTTCTGACTTTTTTTTTAAGGATAAAAACTGCACAGATGTAAACAGAGTCACAATAAAAAATACTGAACAACACAGTTGTTTTCATTTTCTCAAGTAAATGCTAACAAATTTCCAGTTTTAATACTGAGGTATCTTCTCCCTCATCTTACCAAAAAAAGTGACAGATTTGATCTTACACAGAATAATCTGGTTCTCTCTACTTCAAGCAAGCACTATTCTACAGCTATCCAAAAATCTTTTGTACAACAGCCCTGAAACTACACTTCCTGACACCTAAAATCTAGAAGAGTTACAATCAGCGAATATTAATATTGTAGCTTTAGTAATAATAACTAGAGCTTCTTAAAACTAAAAATACTGTTTCAACAACTAAACACTATACAAATTTAACCTAATGTGAAATAAATAACCAAGGTTAATCTTTTAAAACTTAAGAGAGTCAGAATTGATTGGCAGTTTCTCACAGAAACCAGCATTTGCCCTTGCAGAAAGATGCTTGCAGGGAGAAGAAATGTAAATAGAAGTAGCACCCTTCTCACGCAGGAAAATGAAAAAAATGCACACATTGAACATATAAATCACACAATTAAACCACATAAAAAAGTATGCAAATAGACTTTAAAATGTTTCTGACACTGGAGGATGTAGCAGTCCTATTATTTCCCATCTTTTTCACATGGTTTACTTCTGAATAAAGCCTAAATATTGGCTTTGAATGTGATTATTTTTTGAGCCACATCAGCAAGGGGAAATTATTTACTGCAAATCGGGTTTCCGGTACACATAGTATCTTAAAATCAAAGCCACCAATTATTTACTGATGTCAGTAGTGTAAATATAAAATGTGATAGCTTCCTCATATTCAAACTCTTTTCGCTTTCTTTTAAGTCTGCGAAATGCCCTTTTGATTTGCATCTGGCTGAATTAGAAAGTGCACCTAAAACCACATGTGTATTCTCGAAGCGGTTCACCTTTCTATTCTAGTAGTAGCAAAATTAAATCTCAAGAGTTTCCTGTCAAACAAATGAAGTTCTTCACTAGACATCAGTCATTTCATGCGACCATTTTGCAACTAAGAGCAACAACTGCCGTAAAAGCTGCAGTATCAAACCCCTATCTATTAAATGGATGAAAAAGAAATTCCTGCGTGCCTATCACACTTAGATGGTTAGGCTTCGGCAAATTTAAGAGGGGAAAACAGCAAAGAAAACAGATCTAAAACTGATACAAGTTCTTACAAGTGTAGCTAAATATTCTACTAAAATACATAGCATAAAACTGGTTTCTTGTTTAGTGATCTTGGTGGTCTGCCTGCACTAACTGGTATGAAAGGAAAACTTCAGCCAACAGGGAAGAACCCGCTTGTGGGTCCCTATCCTCACATCACTCAGTTCACTAAAACTAAGAGTTAAGACTCTCGTTGACTTTAAATGGAGCACAAAAAGATTTTTTTAACAGTTAAAAATCATGGAAAGGAAAAATTATTAAGCAAGAACAGCAAAAGGCATCTTTTACAGTAGCTAAATATATTTCTAAACGTTCACTAAAATATCACTCTGCACTAACAGACAACCCTAATGAAAACAACCAGTGACGGAAACGTGAACTTTCTAGAAGATTATTACAGGTGGTCCTTCATGTAGTAGAATACCAAGCAGCTTTACTTCCACTTAGCCATATTATTGTAAAACTTACTGAGCTAAGAGATGCACTAAGCTGCTTTGCTCTCAGCTCCACAGAGTAACATCTCCCACTTTTAAAGTTACAACATTCCAGTGACCAAAACAACATTCCATGACCAAGTTATTAGCACAGAAGTACTGCCCACCCTTTTTTTTCTTCCACGGGAAAAATTTAGTTTGTCAAAATGTACCACTGATTAACAGAAACTTAACAACTCAGAACACTCTAGTTCCAATGCTGGTTTTGAGGTGTGCTTACAGGTCATCAAAACACAAAAGATATGTCTCCCTATCCAACTGATACACTGTAAGAGAAAGAGTAAGTCAGGCAACCGTTGAAGAGCATCAGCATTTGTTAGGCAAGAAGAAGAAAATATTTCTACATTGCCTAGCATCCATAAAATTAATGAGACATATTATGACGCAAGAACAACAGCTCCTCTTTTGGAGGTAGTATAGCAGTGGATCAGAACTAACCACAGGCTGGTGACACACCTTGCTTCACAGACATGCTTTAAAATATTTCACTTCTACACGCAAGACTATTTTCTTCACATGAATAATGAAAGGTAAGTAGTACATGCTTTGAAATAAAGGTAGAATCTCAAAAATTCTCCATATCTTCTCTTAGTCAATTTACACCAGCATCACAGACAAGACTCACAAACAGCAGCATTTGTGATTGCATGATGATCCTAGCAAGCTTTTGTCTAGCAAATGCTACTCAAAATTGAGTCTGCGCATGACTCTACTCTCTTTAATGTGACAAGCAGACTGCTTGCCGCCACCCCCCATGAAACTAGTCATGGAAATCAAGACAGCAGGAGCAGTCCATTACATGGGATGAAATAAAAAGAACCAATCACTGCACACTCCTGTATCCTCCACCAAGCAAGGATAAACTCAGGCACTCAGTCATCATAAGGCAAACAGAAAGCAATAAAATCACTGCCAAGCTCAGGATTTTAAGGTGAGACTGACTGAAAGATGAAGAATACTATTTTATTAGGTCACTCAAGCTTATCTATACTTTGTCCCCTGTTAGTCATCATCACCCTTCCATCCTACCAACACACACAAACCAACCTGCTCTGCACTCCAATGACTGAACACCACACCTAGCTATGTTACCATAAAACTAATAGCCACCTATAACCACCTAGCCACCTTAAAACTAATGCAGCTTTGGGATACAGGACCCTGCTTGCTCTCTAGCAACTATTAGCAGAACAAACACTTGGACACACCTTTGCAAACTCACTGCCAACACCTAGTATTCCCAAAATTTCTAGCATAAACAGATAAGCAAAGCCATAGTTGTAGCTGGCAAACTGACAGTTTATCCAGCTATTCTCATAAATCTGCAAAGCAAATGACCTGGCAATAATCGATCTCCCCTGCCTCCCCTGGTAGCTGGAATTACTGTGCCCATAATAAAAAGTGATCTAGCAACAGAAATACTTTACGAGCTAATAACATCTATGTTGGCTTGTTGATTTATTATTTTCTAATTGATCCATGAGCTTTACAGATAGACCTAATGAACTAAAATTTTTCCTAACATGCATACATCTTAGACCAGCCACTCTTATCATGAATACAGAGATAAAAAGAACACTTACCAGACAACTAGGTGTTATTAGAGCTAGCCAGTATACTAGTACTTGCTTTTGATTAATATAGTACACCTAATTTCAGCATGCTAAACCCATGGCTCAGGAAAAGTTTGCGAAATTCCAAGTATCTCCAAGAGGTAAATTATCCTATGCTAAAATAATAAAGTATATAACTGCACACAAACTGATGGAAAATTAGTAGTTTGACTAACACTTCAAACATTCATATCATTCCTATTAAATATGCAACACTAGAGGTATCAAACCAAACTAGCAAAAAAACACCTTAGAATATTTCTGTCAAAATTTTTAACAATATTTCTAAATTAGAAAAACAAACTGCTCCCATTTACAAGACACACATTTCCACCACCCTTTTAAACACTTTTCAACAGCAGAAAACATTCTAGGTAATTCACACATGGATCATTCCCACAACGTGACTTCAAGGACCTGAAACTTCTTCAGCATCAGTAGTTTTAAGAGGCTAAGCAAAGCCCAAGAGTGAATGGAGTGCCTGCCATCCAAGTTATAATCTGCTGAATGAGAGTGGCTGCAGAGTTCTCCCACAATCCAAGGCATGTGCAAGAACTGTACAAGTGCCCTCCCAGGATATATAAGACGGCATCTTTCCCAGCAGCTGCCACATCATGAAAATAATGCATACAAACAAAGTCCCTAAATAAGCACTTTAAAATAATGACTTAAACGACTGTGTAACTGAACTCAGCAGCTGGAGACACAAAGCAAGTAGCAAATGATACATCCCTCACTTGTAAAAGTCCTGGACTATATTCTTATTAGCAAGCTCCACTTAACACCTAGCAACCATATTCGGGCAGCAGACTAATGTTCCTGGAGGCCAGACAGCAACTAAACAAATATAGCAGACAATAAAAGCAGAGAGGACCACCAACAACCCCTACGCAGACCAGGATTCAAGGATTAAGCATACTTTCTACCACCGATTTCATATAATCCATCATCTAATTCACTGAACATGGATAATACTATCTCAGCTATTAAGGCTACTTAGACCTATTCTCAGGTGGTTTTGTGCCAATCTATTTAGATTAACTCAAAGTCATGTTTTTTGCACAAGAAATACAAGAAAGCAAGAGGAAGACTTGCCAGGGGAAGCTGGGCAATTTAATTCAACAGTAATACTGCAGTATTTCATATGATTCACTGAAAACTGTTTGTGTTGTACCACACTGATTTACAATAGATCTAAAAAATATACTGACTCTTTGAAAATAAAAAGGAATTAATAGCCTGTACTTCAGAATATAAACTCTGAGGGAAGGAAAGTATTCTCCGGAAAACACAGTCATTGACATAAAAAAAGCCACAGCTTGGTATTTTACAACTGAGAAACATTAAATCAAACTAGAGATTTTCACTCCACCACAAAACAAACCTTTTTCATCACCACACCAAAAATTTTCCTGTCTTTTGCTCCGTGAACATTCAATTTATCTCCACCTAGTTCCAAGCCGACAGGATTTATGATGATGCTGTTCTAAGGAACTGGAGAATTACTAGATGCCAATAAAGATTGCAGACCAAATGAAAGATAACTCCTAAGGATTGTGTCTGTATAGATAAATAAACCTGCTCCCTTCTTTTATTTGTACTGTTACCTCAACCAATCCCACTACAATAATCAAGACAAGCAAAGGCTCAGGAAATAAATCTGAAAACAAAAGGCTTCTTACATGTCTCCCAACCAAACTTGTATGGGTACATATGCAGCACACACACACACCTCTTGAGACCCGTTTATGTACTGACGAAAAGATGAAGCCCAGGATTCATCAAGCAGGGTGTTGAGGGCATCCAAACACAAGTAACAAAATCGGAACAGGAATACATGTACAGGCATCCTCATTTCCATTCGTACAGGACATCGGGAAGAAACAACACTAGCCAGAAGAAAGTAACATGCGGGCAAAAATCGCCAGTCTCACCTACGCTGAGACAGACGCTAACTCCGTGCGACCCACAGAGACCAGAAGGAATCGGGATCCACACTCGGGCCAAACTCGGCGACCACGGGCAACCGTAAGTGGACATCCCGCAGCAGCAAGTGCGTGACGGTGCAGAGAGGAGCCCCTCCCGACCCCGGGCAGCCCTATGAGCGGCGGGAGAAGAGTCCCGGCAGCCCACCACCGCACTGGCGGCCGCTTTTGTCCTCCACCGAGACCGGCACAGACCCATCGCCCGCGCCCGCTCCGGGCCGCCTCCAAGCACTCATCCCAGGGGAGACCCCACTACCTCTTTTCGGCCTGGGGAAGCTCTCGTGCAGGTGAAAGATGACTTTCTCCACAAAGTGCTGAATGTTGCTGTGCTCAGGCCCTCTGACAAACACCATCCAGTCGTGGGTGAAGCCCTCCACGGTGGGTTTCTTCCTGACCTGGGCTCGGTGTCCCAGCTCCAGCTTCACCTGGACGGCACACTGCGGGGGAAGAGGCGGGGAGCGGCCGGTGAGCGCCCCAACATGAGGAGATGGGGCGGACGGTCGGGGGGAACCGGCCCCGTCGCGGTACCATAAACCCGGCAAAAAGGATTTGGCGGGGGAAGAGTTGGCAAAACCAGCAAGGCACCGCTGCAACAACAAAAAAAACGGCCCCACAGGCGAGGGCGCAGAACAGCTTTCGGTGCCACTGGGAGAGAGCGGGCAGGCGACCCGGGGTCCGCTGTCAGGAACCCTCCGTCCTGCCCTCGACGCCTCCGCGCTCGCTGCCTGCGCTGCGGCGGCAGGACCACGGCTCTCTCCAAGTGCGTGCGCGCGCCGCGCCGCCGCCGGGAGCAGCGGGAGGCAGAAAAAGCCGCACGCGAAGAGAAATTCCCGGTCACGCCAACCCCTTCCCGGCGGTGACGGGCAGCGCGGGCCGGAGGAGACCCGCGGTACTCACTCACCGAGCCGGCCATGCCTGGGGCGCCGGTTCTGCCGGGGCGCTCGCTGCCGTCCCCCACCCCCACCGCGCAGCCCTAATTCATGAGGACGTGGAGGAGATGGCGGGCGCGCAGAGAAGCGGCGAGCGGGCGGCAGGCATCCTCTGCTTCGCTGCTTCCGCCGGCTGTGGCGGCGGCTGCCGGCTCTGGCTCGCTGCTCCGGCCCCCTGCGCTCCCGCTGCTCGCTCACCGCGCTCCCGCTCCCCGCCCGCGGCAACTNCCCCGCCCGCGGCAACCCCGGCGCTCGCCCCAGCCCCGCCGGCCAGCGCAGCGACCGCCGCGCATGCGCACCGCGCGCCTGACTGACACCGAGCGAGGGACACAGTAGTAAGTGCCGGGGGCGGCACCGGCGCAGGGCGACAGCCAATGGCGTGCAAGCCCCCCAGCTGGCCCCGCCTCCCCTC
>VZRR01004499.1:255841-272357 GCA_013398015.1 Oreocharis arfaki | reverse complement strand
TGCCCTGCCCTGCCCTGCCCGGCCCTGCCCTGCCCTGCCCTGCCCTGCCCGGCCCTGCCCTGCCCGCAGCCTCTGCCCGCGCCTCACCCGCCACTCGCGCAGCGGCGCCAAGAAACGTCTCCGAAAAGCCCCCGATGAACCCCCCTTGCAAAAACAAAGAATGCCCGACTTGCACGGGGATGGCAGGTGGTGACGGGCACGCAGCAGACAGGAAATAACAAACGGGATTCTTTCTCACATGCTAGTAGCACCAGCTGCTATTTCTACCTGTAACGGGTTGAGAGTCTCTTAAAACACGGTTACTCCCTCAAACATTTCCGTATCTCCTCCCTACTATAGGAGATAACGTGGAGAATCCTGCCACGGGAATACGCCACTGAGGAGTTGAAGTGATTTACTGTGAATGTCTAAGTCACGGTGCTGACATTCATGAGACGACTATTTTCCAACAGCCATAAAATTGTCAAAAATTGTCGGTAGTAACTTTCGGCACGTGGAAAACTCACTTAGTCTGTTCGATGATTATATTTTTGACGATCTTTGCGATGGCAGTGATAACCCAGCGACTAGGCACTCAGCAGGGTAGTCCTTTCCGAGCGCAGCATGCCACACACACGAATGGAACACCCTCCCTGGGCCTTCCAGGTGTCACCAAGAGATGGCGCGCCGAGTCCTCGAGCGAACGTCCTCATTTGACCTCTCCAGTAGATCACGATTTCTGTCTTCTCTTTTCGTTTCGGGGATAAGCTCACGTTGTCGAACGTTTAGCATAATTTAATAATTCCTTCGAAGCTACTGAGCTGCATCTTCCTTTTCTTACAAATGTTGTAATCCCTAATTGATAAAATCAATACTAAGAACCGAAAAGGATGAATACAATTTGTAAAAAGTCCACAAGTTACAACATAACTTGAAGTGTACATGAATATCCACGCGTATGAATATCCACGTTTTAAAATTCTCATGTGCATTTCTGAAACTTCACATATCTTCTAATATTCTTGCATTAGGCAAGCCAGCAAATATAAGAACTCCTGCTGAGCCCATAAATGCACCAAAGCTGATTCTGGTAAGTTTAAAACTTTGTTCTTGAGTAAGGATTATGCACATGAGCAAGGACAGAGAGGCTGGACCACCACCAAGCTTAATGCAGTGCGCTTCCAGCTCTCAGGACTCATCTGAACAGAGCATCATCTTCCTAACTTCGGATTTGACTGGAAGGAATGGAGATGGATCATCCTCTGGAGTCCTTCTATACTGACTTATTTCTTATGTGTTTGGACAAAATTATTCTTCCTCTTGACTTAAAATGGGACTGAATCACTACATGCTGTTTTCCTATAACATATATCAGCATCACAGTGGAAATGCTTCTATTACCTAACCTCATTCATTCTAAGTGTCTTTTTAAACTGAGACCACTCAGTTGAGTAATCACTACTCAGAAACATTTGCTGATTAAGGCTCAAATTCGGAAAAGAAAATAAAGTTGTTCGATATTTGTCACTTGTGAAGCAATGTTGATTTTTAAACAAAAAAAACCAAATGCAGCATTTGAATTCAAGCTGAAGGGGTTGAGATGCAGTTACAGCCGTGATTTAAAAACCTAAAAATGTCATGAATTCCAAATATAATCTTTGGCTGACAGGAGCATAATCAAAGAATGATCTCGAGCTGTTCAGTGACAAACTGGTGCAACATTTACTTCATTTTGGATTAACAGTTAAAATAAACATTCTTTGATCTCATTATAGCAGATGGATGTAATTATGTGCATATGAATGTGCAAAGACACTGGCTCAAAGAACTAGAGAATTATAAAGGTGAAGGCAATTTTCTACAGGTGCTATCCAGTACTGCTTAAACAAGGTATTCCACGGAATAATTACTCAGCTGCTGGAAAAGAAGAGATATTGAAGTTACGTTCTTAGAGGTACTTAACAACCTAAATGTTCATGTAATCAACTCCTGCAATGCTAAAAATGCTTGTACTTTTTATGTGTGCTGAAATAACTGATACAGCTGTAGGCTTCCTGGAAGGCACCAGTCCCTGTGTTCAGACCTCTTCAGACATATCTGCATCAAGCTGTGACATGTGATGCATAGATGCCAGATCCCTGGCTTACATGGAACATGGGTCAACCTTTCTGCTTTATATACAGCTAACTGCGTACAAAACGTAGATGCGTTAGTGCAGCACTACATCTAACCTAACAGGAGCTGTATTTCATAGCTATACTGTTGGTGATTCCTCACACAGCTGAAAGGAATTGCTGCCTTTCTCTGTCATTTTCTTACACAAGGCAGATATGTCTTGTGCCACGAAAAGGAAGACTGTTTTCCCAGCTCATTTGGATACACTGAACTGTCCACAATATTTCAAGCACAGCTCTTTTAAATTTCTATTTTAAGTTCAAATTTTGTGACCCAAGTATAATGACTGACTCTTAAATAGGCCTTGTTTTCAAATATTTTTTAAAAAAGCAGTGAACTGAAAAAGCTAATATTACTGGCTATAAATGAAACCACAGTGCCTTTTAAATATATAATCTGTCTGAATTTCTCTGTATTTGAGATCTCTTAATTTCCTTATGAAAACAATATAAAAAAATCATAGCCAATATTGACCTAAGCCAGATATTGATTACAATAGTCTGAACCAGAGCCGAAAGTTAAAATAATCCTACATCTGATCTTACACATTCAAGGAATATGTCTAAATTTCTTTGTAAAACCACTCTGGCTGCCAGGAACTAATGGCAGAATACCATATCTGGATTTGCTTTCTTTGGTTAGCTACACAGGATGAACAAATGCCAAGCATTGTTCATGTGTGCCTGTTTTGAGGTTTTATTGGCTTGTCAATTTCTAATTGCAAATCAAATAGAAAATAAGAACTTCAGCTGTAAACACACAAACCCCCTCATTAACAGAAAAGATCTGCAAGACCAAGTGCTACATGATTTAGAAATCAAGATGAAACAGTTAATAACTCACCACTGGTCACCTAAGAGGGACATAGTAATTACAACAACAGATAAATGCAAAAAGGGGTCTTGGCTATGCACAGTATTACAGTATAAAAGGTTAAAAAAAATTTTAGTGGCCTCTAGGGACACATAAGGAAATTCATTGAGAGTAGAAAAGTCTTGTTGAAAGACCTACAAGGAAGTATTTAGGGGTTTATTTCCTCACAATGGTGGTGCCCCTAGAGTAAATGCTCCTGTTAGTCAAAGAAATAAAGCCAAATTCTGTACTCGGTTTAGATCTGTGTAATGACTAAGTTCATAGAACTTGGTTTGGATTTCCCCAGCCATAGCACAGTCTGATCACATGTGCAAGGGAGATATTAGGGAGTAACTTCACTGAAATCAGTGTTCTCAGTTCCTGGCCTGACAGGAAATCTCCCCATTAGCCATCAGTCAGAGCATAAAGCAATTATGTGACCATCTTCACTCTGCATCAGATTCTTGTGGTGGCAGCAACATCAGTTTGAATCTGAATCATGGCACCAAGAACACTGTCACGGATTGACCGTGTCTGGACGCCAGGCACCCACCAAAGTCTCTCTCTCATTCTCTGCAGCTGGACAAGAGAAAGAAAATACAACAAAGGGTTCATGGATTGAGATAGGGAGAGAGAGAGACTGCTCATGAAATACCGTCATGTGCAAAACAGGCTTGAATTACAGATATTAACCGAATTTATTACTAACATAATCAGAACAGGATAATGAAAAACAAAATAAGACCTTGAAAACACCTTATTCCCACCCCTCCCTCCTTCCCAGCTCTACCTCCTTCCCCCCAGGCAGCGCATGGAGACAGGGAATGGGGGTTATGGTCAGTTCATCATATGCTGTTTCTCCCACTGCTCAGGAAGGAGAGTCCTTCCCCTTCTCCAGGGTGGGGTCCCTCCCATGGGAGACAGTTCTCCATGAATTTCTCCAATGTGAGTCCATCTCACAGGCATCAGTCCTCCACAAACTGCTCCAACATGGGTCACTCTTCCACAGGATGCAGTCCTTCAAGGACAGGCTGCTCCAGTGTGGGTCTCCCATGGAGTCACAAATCCTTCCAGGAAACCTGCTCCAGCATGGGCTCCTCTCTCCATGGGTCTGCAGGTCCCTGCCAGGAGCCTGCTCCAGCACAGGTCTCCCACAGGATCACAGCCTCCTCTCAGGCATCCACCTGCTCCAGTGTGGGGCTCTTCCATGGGCTGCAGGTGGATGTCTGCATCCCCTTGGTCCTCCATGGGCTGCAGGGGAACCGCTGCTTCACCGTGGTCTGCAGCACCACAGGTTGCAGGAGAATCTCAGCTCTGGCTCAGCTCTGGAGCACCTCCTGTCTCTCCTTCTGCACTGACCTTGGTGTCTGCAGTGTTGTTCCTCTCACATATTCTCGCCCTGCTCTTCTCTGGCCACAATTACATCTGCACAACAACTTTTATTTTCCTTCTTAAATACGTTATCACAGAGATGTTACCACCATCTCCAATTGGCCCAGCCTTGGCCAGTGGCATGTCCATCTTGGAGCTGGTTGGCTTTGGCTCTGCTGAACATGGAGGAACCTTCCAGCAATTTCTCACAACAGCCGCCCCCGCAGCCCCCCACTACCAAAAACCTGGCCATGCAAACCCAATACACCACTGTATTAGTTACGTAAGTTGACCATTATCCAATTCAGGAATTTATGCATAAAATGACTACCACATCTTGGTCATATATGTTATTCTATAGCTTCATTACAAGAGTATCAGAAAGGTACAAGACTACATTATCCTCACCCTTTTATTGTGAGAGCCATAAACCAGCCAAATCCTCTTTATTCCCAGTATCACTAGAAAATGAGTGAGAATCCGAAATGGCTTAACACTACCTTAGTGAAAAACTCCTGGTGAAAAACGGACTTTTTAATCAGTGATAAGTACTCACGTAGCCACCGGGTCTTAACTGTCCTCATCTTTAATGAATTAATGATTATGCCCTCAGTGATTCAGAAAGTGGTTTTATCCCAATTTTATGGATGGTGAATTGAAACAAAGAGACTAACTAAATTATTTAACCAGGAACAATCAGATAAGGCACGAAGGTTGAAAGCAGTTAAACACAGTGAGAAGAAAGTTTGGCCCTGGGGAAAAAAAAAAGAAAAAAATTAAGAAATAGA
This sequence comes from Oreocharis arfaki, assembly GCA_013398015.1. Taxonomy (NCBI): domain Eukaryota; kingdom Metazoa; phylum Chordata; class Aves; order Passeriformes; family Paramythiidae; genus Oreocharis; species Oreocharis arfaki. The sequence continues at coordinate 267,192 of VZRR01004499.1, read as the reverse complement.
AAAAAGCAAGTAAGAAAATGTAGTATTGGAGAACAGAGAAACTGAAATACACAGCTTGTTCAACAATCAATAAGAAATTATTTGACAGATGTGGCATTTGAAAGAACACTGCAAAGTTTAAGGACTATATTACATACATATTTTCAGAAGTCTGGCCTTAAGAGCTTGATAGACACATTCCAGAACTCTAAACACAAATCATACGAATCAGAAATGGCAACTTTCACATATAAGAAAGTAGTAAAGCATGATTGCTTAACATATGGGAGTCAGCCAGTAATCGTAGCATAGTGAGGAAGCTAGAAGTAATTTTTATGAAGTCATAGAGGAGAACAAAACAGAATTAAGATGGCTGGACATGCTTTGCCAGCTGCTGGAAGGGGATCAGTGGATCTGCAACCTGTATATTCTGACTTGCCATACAGGTTTCAGATGCCGTTCCATATAAGCTCTGTGTGGTCCACTGAGTTCAAAAGATTTTAGTAGCAAGCAGCTGGACTTCATTTACACTCTTCCTAATGGTAGGCACCCCTCAATGAACAATGAATTTCCTATCAGAATACTTTTCATCACCATATGACAGCAATTCCAGAGACTTTTAGATATATTTACAATTTCCAATAAAATCTTCCCAGCTCTTCAAAAGATACAAATGCAAAAAGCATGCTATCCTGATGTACGGCAATTTCTACTTTTCAATGCTCTGCTGCCTCACCCATTCTCCATTTACCTGCTCCTCAGACAGTATATTTTAAACTCACCAAAACTAGACGTTTTATCTGCTTCAGACCGCAAATAGATACAAATACGTGTGTGTTTAGAAAATATACACTATATATATACACACAAACACAGAGCAAGAGCAGTAGTTTCCCAGCACATCATCCATCAATATTCTACCCTTGCATCCCCACCTCAAGGAAATCTTTGAGAGACTAGGGTAAAAAGGGGCAATGATTCTTATGAAAATGGATACCACGAGTCTTGCAAGTCTTTGGGGGAAGTTCTAGAAAGTGGTATGTTCTCCCCACAGCCTCATTTTCTCCAGGCTAAACAACCCCAGCTCGCTCGAGTGCTCCTTATATGTTTTGTCCTCCAGATTCTCCAGCAGCTTTGTTCCTCTTCTCTGGATACAAGCTCCAGCACAATGTCTGTCCTGTAGTGAAGGAGGGGCCCAAAACTGAACAGAGGATTCAAGGTGCAGCCTCATTAGTGTCAAATAGGGGATGATCCCTACCCTGGTCCTACTAAAGTCACATCATGACTTTCAAACACACACTGAGTAAATCTAAACAAATGAATACTCTTGTTAATCTCAATGACAACAATTGGAACACTCATCTATTTTTAATTACTCCTGAGCAGTCTTCTTGTAGTTTTGTGATATCAGCTAGTGTTCATTTAAAGAAAAAAGTGGAGGTATAAAACAATCTAAATCACATCTTTAACTGCATTCCTTGAATGCACCTTAGGTTTTGCTGTGCTGCATCATGCAAGTGAAAGCAGAATGCAGTTTGTTGTTTTGGAGTCTAGTGAGGTTCAGCTTCATATTACTCGCCCTTGGCTGTTCACAGTGTATCTCATTCATTGTTGCCCATGTGAATAGTAAGATGAACCATTCACAAAGTCAGATCCGGATCGTGCAAAGGAGCATCAGTTATATCTGCCTGAAGTTTACTTGAAATGTTCATCACCTGCTCACCCTAGTGATATCTGGCCTCACCTACAGACAAAAGCACTAAGGTTACCGGATTCAAGATACTGCATCTTTTCAAAGTTATATTATCCAGCACCAGAAGTATCCATTTGTACCTGTGCGTCCACTGCAGCAACAAGGCTTGAGGTGTACTGTTTCAGAAGTATTTCCGCCTTGTGTGGGACACAAATTTGTTACAGTGTATTTCAGAACAAGGGGGTGACTTCTTTCTAACATTGTAGCTGCTGCTACCACTTTAATAAAATCAGAGCTAGTTGTACGGAGTAGCATGCAACTGGTCTCCGGTGAGGTCCTAATTTTAATGCTATCACTCCACTAGCTATTTATTTTCATTCATGCACATATAAATTGAAGGGCTTTGCAGGATCCATGAGCCTGAGAGTAAGAGCTGATGCCAAAGATTCTTCTATCTCTCTAAAAACTCTCTGCCATGCAATACAATCAATGGGAAACTGAAACGGTCCAACAGCGCTAGCAATCAGTCTTTGACAGAAATATGCCTCAAACTTTCTACATTACCCTTCAGCAGAGCAAGTGCTGTACAGGCACAGTCAAAAAAATGCTGTGGGCCTTGCTCGCACTAATACAAAGTGAGTTTTTATCTATGAACTCCTACAGGATAAAGTTCAGTATGGCATTTCAAGCCTAGTCTTGTGAGTTGCAGAGTACTCCCTGGGGAGAGTGAACCAATTTCCACTCCTCTTCATCTCAATAGCCTGTGAGGATACGAATCAGGGACTTCTTTCTCATATCTACACTCACACTGGAAGCTCTGCATGGGTGGAGCGATGGCACTTCATAGCTGACTAGTGTTTGCAGCAAAAGCTGGTGCATTTGAAAGTTGAATGCATTTTAAATGAGCCTTCTTAGTTATAATGGCTAAAGACATCTAGCCATTATAACTAGCCAGCTGACGAGGCAGGTCCATTTGCTAAAACCGTATTTCATTACTAGGCTTAAGAGATTTAAAATAAATATATTTCAATAGTGGTAGGCTTTGCTGCTATTGATTTCTGCAATATATTCTAAATGGAAGCTTTCCTTACTCCTCTGCTTCATGATTAAAGCTAGAATTGCTTTCTGGTTTGGATAACGTAAGAAATGAGATATGCAGATTAGGCCATTATCAGGGCTATTACTGCATGATTTTCATTTGCATAGTAACTTTCACTGGGAGACCTCACAGCACATTACAAATGCTGCCAAGAGAACCTTCTGGTATTTCTTGAAGAGCATTACCATGCATTACCCCTCATGGGATTACACTGTCCCATAATAAAACAACCTAGAATATCCTAGAGAAAGTGTAACTGGAGACAATGACTCCTGCCTAGTTTTTCTCCTGGAAGAAAATTCACAAGCCAGAGAACAGGGCAGTTTTCACTGATTTGCTGACCTTTTCAAGAACTCTTGCCACATGTGCCAGAGGGTGATAAGGCTATTTGGCAGCCCAGTACATGCTAGCTGAATTCTATTTTTATTATTTTCTGTATGTCAGATAGGCCACATTAAGACCAGCAGTAATTTGTGTTGGAGACACCTCCCAGAGGTGTCATGCTTCTTTCAAAAGAGAAAACTTATTTCAAAAATTTGCTAGGGAAAGTGTTTTTCAGCATAATCTACAGCTGATAAGAACTGCTTTGAATCAAACCCAGTTATGACTTTGGCACTGATGCTACCTGCATAACCCCCAAGTATTTCTTCTACATCAATGGAAGACCTTGAAAGCTGGGGACACCACTTCAGGCAACTACAGCAAACATATCAGTTTGACAGCCAGGCTCTATAAGCCTTGCAAGTCGAAAGGCAATCAAAAGCAGTATCCAAAAATTTAAGCATGTCCTTTCAGAGATATCTTCTGCTTTTTTCCTGCTTCTGAGATATCAGTATAGAAAAATATGTTATTAAAACAGACTGAGACCATAGGAGAGTAAATGGTTTCACAAAGATGAGATGGGTTCCTTTTGTCTCAAGCCATGACTGAGTCTCTGGAGCTACCAAAAGCTCTTTGCGAGAGCGTTTGTGTTACGTACACTGTGTTCTCATGCCTCAGTGTCCTTAGATGACCTGCATGAAAACTCAGGGCTTAGGAATAGTGATGGCAATTACGCACCACAGTCAAGTAACCCAGAGAATGGATGTGATATTCTCGATAGTCTGACACCAGCACAAAACCTCTGGTGAGGTGCTTGTCAAAGCAAGATGCTTCACAGTATCAACACACTCAGAATGGTCAGCACCAAAAAAAATTACTACATGCTCCTTTAATCTCAGGAGATTTCATTGCAGTTTGCATCAAATTGAAAGCCATTTTGGCTAATGCTCATTTGAGCAGTAGCAGACTTGGCACTGTACTCAGAACTAAGGGTCCCATGTTTAGGGTACATGGAGCTAACATGGTGCTAACACACAGCTAGAGAAGCTTCCTTGGACAGCATGCTACTATGATACACTTCACCTGTCAGGCAAGCTCTGCAACCTGGCAGTTATAAAAGGACAAGTGCTGTACAGGCAGTCAAAAAATGCTGTGGGCTTTGCTTGCACTAATACAGAGGGAATTTTTATCTATGAACTCCTACAGGATAAAGTTCAGTATGGCATTTCAAGCCTAATCTCGGGAGTTGCAGAGTACTCCCTGCCGAGAATGAAGCAATTTCCACTCCTGTTCTTCTCAACAGCCTGTGAGGATACAGATCAGGGACTTTTTTTCTCATATCTACCCTCACACTGGATTTGCACGGAAGTCCATGGAAGCTCTGCATGGGTGGAGTGCTGGCACTTCATAGCTGACTACTAATCACAAAATGTCAGTAACAAACTAGCCCATCAATAGCGAGATGTCCTTAGAAGAAGCAGAAAGCATGGAATGGGCAGAGAACACTGCCTTTGAATTCATGTCATCACCTATGGTCACCTAGATATGGACTGAAATACATCCTTGTGAAAGGTCCTACAGGCCCTTTTATGCCATCTTACAATACTTCAGCAGCAAGCAGACATGGGAGCCCATCTTGGCCAGAGTGTACTAAGCTGTAAGCCACGTCACAAATACTTGTATGCGCTGTTTGAAAAGAGTTGCTGCAGAGAGGTCACGGATAAAGCAAGCAGTCCACATGTTCTCTGGGATCTGACTGATCTTCCCTTTGTACGTACACATGTTGGCAGCTCAAGAGAATACAGTGAGTCACTTCTGGGCCTTTAGTGGCTCTTGGAAGCGGCAGTGCATGTTTTTCCACCAATTCAATGCAGACAGCAGCAAGGCTCTTTGAATGCCATAAACTGCCTATGGCTTTAGCTGGTGAAACTGAAGACAATATATACCTGATCTTTTTAAATTAAAAAACTGATAAAAATACTAGACAGATTTGCCTACATTTATTTTTGTTTCTTATTTGTCAGCATTCCAGCTCAAACCAACTCAGCAGATAACCTTGAGAGGGAATAATCTAACCATTTTCAAACAAATTCCTTTGAAACTATTTGTGAATTTTTCTTTAGGTATTTTCACTAAGAACCATTCTTATGTTATATAGGCCTCATAGAAGTTGCCTGTGGCTTTGATGTTAGGGAGCAGAAGTGCTCTTTCGTGTTAAACTAACAATCTTAATGGAGAATACAATCTCTGTCTTAGATGTGTGGTTACAAACTGGTAGCACAGAAGTTACCAAAATACATCAGAACTCGGCTTAAAATCTTCTTTTGCCTCTGAAAGAGCTACACAGCTGATGCTCGTATTAGTGTTTTCCAACCTAATTGATCCTGTGATTACGTAGTAATATGCAGCAACCAGAGCATCACTTATTCTTCACGTCCAGGGTTTTCCTGATGTCCCTGCACCTTAGTGATGACTGCCTTCTAAGCATTTAGGAGGCTGAAGATGCTCACTCTGCGGTTACGTTGAAGCCGATAAACGTTTGCGTTCTTTCCTGCGTAGAGCATCAACACCGGATCCCCNCCCCTCCCCCGCCGAACCAGGAGCCTGACGCCTCCCGCGGCCCTCCCCACGCCGCTCCTGCGCCTGCGCCGGGCGCCGCGCCTGCGCGCTGTGCGCGGCCGGTTCCGGGCGCAGCGGGAGGGAGGCGGCGCGGCCGTGACGGGGCGCAGTGAGCCCGGCCCAGCCCGGCCCGGCCGAGGTGAGAGGGCCGGGGGGCGGCGGGACCGATCCGCGGCGTCAGGACGGCAGCGAAGTAAGAGCAGCTGCCGCTACTGCACTGTGTGAGCGGGTGTTGTTTGTTTGACGTTTTTACTTAAAGCTGGTGGCTTTGAGACATGTCGCATGCAAAGCGGTGAGGGTGTGTGCAGGCGTTCTCACTCCTGGCTTGGTAGGAACACGGGTTTGAATCGAGAGTCCTTAAAAAGGAGCCAAAAGCGATATGAAGGGACCCACATATGGGAAATGTGGTCTCAATGCTCCCTGTGATCATTTTCTGTTACTTAGCTTAATTTACACCTTGACAGAGTCTCTTTTGGAGAACAGATCCAGATCTGAAGGTGTAGTGCCGTGACAGCACCTCTCTGGTTCACTTGAATTAGCAATGCTTGTCCCTCTTAGCGTTAGGATGCTTTATTAGATTTGCCTGGCAAGGATTTGGTAGCAGAGGGGTTAGAGGGCTGGCCTCTGTGAGAAGCTGCCAGACCCTTTCCTCATGTCTGACAGAGCCAATGCCAGGCGGGACCAGCCAATACCAAATGGACTGGCCTCTGTGCAAGGCCAAGCCCGTCAGTGATGATGGCAGCACCTCAGTGATAACAAGTTTAAGAAGGTGAAAAACTGCTACACAATAGCAGCCCAAGGAGAGGAGTGAGAATATGAGAGAAACAGCCCCGGAGACACCAACGTGCAGAAGGAGGGAGAGGAGGTGCGCCAGGTACTGGAGCAGATATTGCTCTGCAGCCCATGGTGAAGATCATGGTAAAGTAGCTTGTGTGCCTCCGCAGCCCATGGAAGTCCATGGTGAAGGTGTCCACCTGCAGCCGGTGGAGAACCCCATGCCAGAGCAGTTGGAGGCCCAAAGGAAGCTGTGACTCCATGGAGAGGGAGCCCAAGCTGGAGCAGGCTCCTGAAAGGACCAGTGGCTCCACGGAGACAGGAGCCCACGCTGAAGTAGATTTGCTGTTAAGACTTCGGACGCACACTTGGGCAGTCTGTTCTTGAAGAACTGCACCCTGTAGAAGGGACTCATGCTGGAGCAGTTTATGAAGAACTGCAGACTGTGGTTGGGATCCTGTGCTAGAGGTGGGAAAAGTGTGACTGTGACCTCATTTTCTGACCCCCTACTCCATTCAGGGGGAAGAGGTAGGGGAGTTGGTAGTGAGTGAAGCTGACCCCAGGAAGAAGAGAAAGGTGGGGGGAATGTTCTTCTAGATTTTTTCATATTTCTTAATAATCTACTCAGATTTCATTGGTAAAAATAAATTTCCTTGGCCTGAGTCAGTTTTCCCCACAGCAGTAATTGCTGAGTGACCATCCGGTGATTATGTCATGAGACCTTAATTGTATTTTTTACCTGATGAGAGACAGAATGAAATTCCAGTGTGTTTGTGTCAAAACTGCCCAGGAAGGAACCTTACTTACTTTTGCTGCTTTTTGGGTAGAACTGAGGGGGCTTGGGTTTATATATACAAATAGGTTGATACATCTAGATCCACTGGAGTTATTAGCCATGCTCAACAGATCTAGGTATGTCTGGAATTGTTTGCTGTAACAATCTTTTTTTTTTTTTAAAGCAAGGTATCAGCTCTAGTTTAATGTATGTTCGTATATTATATGGGCACCTATTGTCTCAAAATGCAATTACATCTATTCTAAAGCTATACAAACCCATACTGGCATCAGTGTTGGGTTTTTTTTCCTGCACTTTTAGACATGTGATCCACAAGTATATGGGAATACCTCACTGCTTAACTGCAAGGAATTTGTATTCACTGATCTATTCATGTAACTATTAATTTTGAATTTTTTTGCTGCAAATGGTATTTTTTGTGGCACGTGCTGCATTTGCTTGTATCCAGGCTTGAATTCCATCTTTTTTAAAATCTATGGCAAGATTCTGAATGCGTCACACTGATAGCATGTCTTGGAATAGGAGAACTGTGCATGTATATATTTCCTCAGTGTTTATTGCAAAGGATTACACTTAGGTTTTCAACTAGTACTTGCTTTTTTGGTTTTTTAAGGACGCCATTCCAAGTGACTAGAGGTAAGTTTATTGTAAACTGAAATATTTGAGTATTTGCTGTGGCTGTCAGTTTCCTTGATGTGCAACAAACTGACTTCTGATTTCTCTTCAATGTAGGTTCATCTGTCCTTGTGAGTACCTGCATATTCCAACTTACTGAGAAGGTCTTCACTGTAAGTGTTCCAGCCCCTGACTACAATTACTATTTGCAGTCTTACAGGTTAGTCTTTTATTTGTTTTACTTCTGGTTTTGCATGAAGTGATGGAAAGCTTGTGGATAATTTTGCATTTTAAATCATGTTTGAGAGACTGTGAGCACTCCTCTTGAGCTGTCTCATTTTCAAGTCGATGAGATATACTTCAAATGCTCTCAAGAATACATACTTTCGGAGTACACATATGCTGTGCCATATGGAATGGTATATATGTTGTGGCTTTAAGAAATGTCTATAACCCATTTTTTGTGCAGGACCAATGGGTATTCAGCATTTCTTGGGTTCAAGCCCAAAAGACAAGGTGACATGGTAGACTTCAGAGGGGGAAGAAAATGCTTTAATGCTTGCATCTGTTGTTAAATACAACATAAATCTTGGCGGGGGAGCGGGTTGCAGAAAATAATGTGCTGTCCTTCCTAGTCCTAAGTGTATTTTTTCAATTTCTCTTGTAGAGTGAAATTTAGTGTCATATGGCAGAGCCAAAATGTTGGATGACATCAAGAAGCGATTTGAATTTCCTAATGCAGTTGTTCAGTCACAGGTAATTTTTTGAAAGCATTAAAACAGATCAAGTTGTCTGTGGAATTGTTTGTTCCAACAGCTGCTGCCTATCTGCCTATCTGTTTTTTTTCCCAAATTCAGAAAACCAGAGAAATGGGATATTCTTTAATCGCAATCAAATCCTAATTGCCCTCTCTATGTAATCGTAACATAGGACTTAATTGTTCATCACTATAAACTCTCTTCAGAAAAATCAGAAACTTTCCGTGACTGGAAGGTTGGAGTGCAGCCAAGTGTTTTTTAGTGACCTTCTGGTCTTAAGAGGAGCCAGAAATCACCAGATTCCATGTGTGGGGCTGAAATATTTCGCAGTACTTCATAGAACTGCCCAGTTTCTTCATTTGTAATGAGAACTGATGAGCTATTGCAGTCTTGTCTGTCGTCAAGGGATAACTGTGTGCTGCTCAGCTCAGCCCCCTTTATTTTTTGATCCACTCATTGGCTCCTCATCATTTTCACCTGAAATTCTCATGTACAAAAAGTGTTTGTCATGGTATGTTTAATGGACAGGAAAGAATGATAGGAATAGTCTCTGGTCAAAAAATATTCTTTCTTTGCTTTGGCCATTTCTCATTTCAGTATTAAAAATTTATCTCTTTGACTGTAAATTCATTGCCGATTTCCCTGTTTTCTTCCTCATCCTGTTTCGAATTTAGGATTAAATATGTACCCATTTGTTTGGTGAAGTAAGTTGATGGGAATGCAGTCTGTGCAACCTGGTACCTCTTTTGCCTCTTCATTTCGGTCAGTTCACATTGGTTTAACTGCAATTAGGTTTGAAAGAGAGATGCAGAGGACCACTTGTCATCAACTTGGCATTTGGGAGAAAAAGCCATGTCTGTGAAAGCCGGAGTTCATCTAAGGTCTAGCAAAGTGTCTTGCACTGCAGATGAGTTTGTATCATTACTAGCCTTGATGAGTCGGACTCAGCATCTTTGAAGCAGTTCATCTTTCTTCAGTGCAGAATGTCCCCATGGTACACTGTTATATTGCTTAAATGTCTTGGCACATCACTACAGCTGCACATCATTAAGATCTGTTGATGTGCTTTGCTTGATTTTGTCCTGTGCTTTGGCTGTTTTGATACTTGTTTCCACTTTTATTCTGTGACCCCAAGAAAGTATTCTGTAATCTTCAAACTGTAATCAGGTCAGGATTCAACTTCGTGAGAGATGTCTTCTCTTTCGGGGACCAGCCAAGACATCTGCTCTGCAGAGTGTGTAGTCTACACATGATCAGAAATGTGAGGAACTTGAGCGTAGGTTTGTAGGTCATGAAGTTTTAGTGCTTAATCAAGTTCTAGAAATGCAGGGACCTAATCTGCATTTTGACTTTTCTGTAAAGCTAAGTCACTACAAAAGCCAGGTTTTTGTTGATAAGCCTCTTTTCCTGTGTAATGGAAGTATCTTAAGGATGTAGGTGTGAATTAACTTCTGAAGGTCCTTTTTACCAGGAAAAAGAAAAGATAATGTGGGCTTCTCTTGGTAAGTGCGCTAAAAGAGATCTGATCTGCCTGGGGAGTGCACTGTTGCTCTTGCGATGGGATAGTTGCAGACAAAGATAAATGTCTGACTTGGTCCCATTTTCTCCTTATGTTCCTCAAGAGTAAGATTTCCAAATAATGTGTCTTTTTAAGTCAAATATGTTAGAGTACATATCCTTACCTGTGAAAAGCATAGTCCTTGTAGTCTAGGTATGTTTAAAGTGCTGTCTTTCCAAGAAATGTGAGCTCTTATTTCAGTTTGTTATGACAGGTTAACAACTAGTACCTAAATGAAGTGGAAATGAATCTTGAAAGGAGAAGGAACCTGATACTATTGAAAATAATCTGTTCGTGTCATTTTATACACTAACAAAAGCGAAATGCTAATTTTTCTTTTTATTCTTTACTGGCCTAGTTTGCTTCTTCCAAAAGTAGTGATCTGTCCTTACCAGAGAAGAGTAGATGCAGCAGGTGTTCTGGGCACATTGATAGTCTGAAACATTTTGGTGCTGTTACTATGAAAACATGTCTTTCTGTCTTTCACTAAATGGGCTTTCTGTGTAACAGTATCAATAATTATGAAAAGAGATACGGTAAGTCATTAGAGGTAAGTCAGAAAACAAAAGCCTAGGTTCGAGCAACCTGAAGCCTTTGAGTGTATTTCAGTTCACATTTAGATTTTGAAAGGCAGTTTGAGGAAATCAGACTTCTACTAAAATAGAATGAGGAGCTTAGTCTTCACCTGCGAAGAATAAATCTGGGTTGTTTTGGGGAATGGAAGCTGTTTATTTTGAAGACCTTAACTATTTAAAACTTCTTAATGGTTTCTGCTGTGGAATAGCTTAGTGAGGAGTAATGTTAATGTCAAATGCCCTGTTTAAAGTATACGAAACATTTCTGGCAGGAGCTGGGATAAAGGGATATGCAAAGTGCTTAAGGCAAAACTTGTGATGCAAAAATTCGGGCAAGTTGCTTAGATTTGCTGTGTTGTTCTTCCTCTCTTGCTTCTGCTTTCCCATATAGTACAGGATTTAGTAATTACTAGTGCTTTTAAGGACATGGGGATCTGTGCAGCAGTGGAGCTATAAATGTTAACTGAAGTTTTTGCCTTAACTGAAGCTGGCCAATGTGACGCCCATTCATAAAAAGGGTAAGAAGGAGGATCCTGGTAATTACAGGCCAGTTAGCCTGACCTC
>VZRR01004499.1:239610-254938 GCA_013398015.1 Oreocharis arfaki | reverse complement strand
GATGATCTTGAAGGTCTCTTCCAACCTAGTCATTCTGTGATTCTGTGATTAAAATATCTGCAATTCCTAAATACCTGTGTACCTTTACAAAGAGGCCTTTGGACCTATGTGGAGCGCTATGGAAGTTTGTTTCTTTTGTGCTTCAGCATAACAGTAAAAGTGAACTACGTCAACATGGACATTTTTGACCCTAAAACGTATTTCAGCTTCAATACCCATAAGGTTGGTATTTCAAATCATAATAAAATGATCATATGCAACAGCATTGTAAAGACTTCTTAATGGAGAATTTTAAAATCATGCGTGTGGTTTTTATTTCTTCTTCTCTCTTTTCATTTTATTTATTTTCATGCATCTGTGTATGGTTTTTATTTCTCTTTAGGCAGTGGGCCATCTGATTGCTGCAATATTGAAAGAAAAAGTTTCTTCAAGGAAGATCAGACAGGCTTCTGACCAGGTCTGTGGCATTTTTTCACTTTTGTCCCCTCTCTCATCCTTACGTGATTATTCTATGTGTTTTCTCTAGGTTTTCCCATTCTCCACTGTTTAATTTTAGGACAATTCTAGAAGTTAAATAAAGGTAGTTATCAATATGTATTTGGGCATGCAGGTAGAAACAGTTAAACTCTGGCATCAGAAAAGTAGTTTTACTTCCATTAGAAGACTTAATGGGAGAAGTCTTAATTCTGCAGAATACCCATATCTAGCTATGTTCAGTTTAAGAGAGTTTAATTTAGTTACATTACTGAAGGTGAAGTACCATAGGATGAGACATTGTCTCTCGAGTTGGAAGTTTGTTTACATTTCTATAAAAACTTCGAAAGGTATGGCATTTCACATACCTGCATTGGTGTTATATTTCATATCAGCTAACTGGAGCTTGTATTTCTTTAGGAGAGAGCAGGAAGTAAAGGCATACTTTGCAATTTAGATGAGTCAAGCTCACTTAAATGCATGTCTTGTTAACAGAGGGGTATATGAAATGTTGGCAACTGCAAGTGTCATAGCAAATGGCAAGGGTGTTAGGATTTGCTCCTCTTTTTTTTCTCCCCAAAAGCTGACATGCCCAGAAATGAACAGAAAATGATCTCTTCTGGATTTTTATTCCACAATCTGGGGACTTCACCCTGACAAACCCAGACCTGGAAAGTGCTAAGTTTTGATGTGAGGGGGTATTGGAGGTGTGTAGTTTATCTAACAGAAGCTCTTTCACGGTCCTGATCATCATCATGTTCCCAAATTACATTCTGTTTTGAGCTGCAAGCTGATATTTTCCCTTTAATGCTGTTAATATGAAGGTATTAGACTGAAATACAGCAACACCTTCTAAAATGCCGGGAAGCCGAAGATTGTGCTGGTTAGACATTGCAGACTCCCTTCATATTCAAGAGCATTTTGGTGTGTTTGATTGTTTTAAAACCTTCCTGGTTTTCCCTTTTTAAGTCACAAAGTCAGCAAACTAACCTGTGAATACTAATATACTATGGAAACAAGCAGCAGTTTTGATGGTTACTGCCAGATCTTCATGCTTACTAGCAAATAGAACTTCACTTTTAGTAAAGATGACTTACCTTTGGATAGCCCTTTGTACGCCTGTCTTTACCTGTTTGTGCTACACCTTGCTGTAGACGCAGCTTGTCATGGCAGTTTTTGAGTTGTCTCCGCTTGCATCCTTACTTTATCAATCAGGAAATTGATGATAACCCGCTTGTGGATGCCCCATCCCTGGATGTGTTCAAGGTCAGGTTGGATGGGGACCTGGACAACCTGACAGTGAGTAACATCCCTGCCCATGGCCTGCAGTTGGAACTAGATGGTCTTTAAGGTCACTTCCAACACGAACCATTCCATGATTCCGTCTGCTTAGGCACAGCTAAAAAATTCATCTGCGTTACCTTTTTGTCAGAGACAGTAAGTGCTGTGCCCTACCTTGGGCCTAGACAGTAGAGGGCAAGAAAGTGGGAGCTGTCCCCGCAAAGACCTTTCTCAGGAACAGAATTTGTACCCTAGCTTCCTCTTGTACTCTCTAAGCCTTCAGGAGAAGGTGTTGAGCTGTTTTTTATTTAAAAGTGTGTTTGAGATGAGTGAAGATAACTCAGTGTGAGCCTTCTTTTTACTTGTCTCCCCCATGCTTTTTCCTCTTCAGACTCCTGCTCTGAACCTGCTTTGGGAGAAGTGCTGCAGTGAGAATGTTGCCTTGCGAACAGCCTGCTGTGAGGGCTTGGTGGCACTTGTAGTGGAGAAACATGCTGAGCTTGACTACGTTCTTCACGGAGCTCTCAACCTAATTCCCTCAGCAAGGTAGTGTTTGGTTGCCTGATTTTTGTCTGCTGGTTATCAGTCATTGCTTTTCCCTTACAAGTATAGAGGGAGAGAAGTTCTGTGTCAGTATCTTCAGATACACCATGGCATTAAGGATTGCTACTGCCTTGCCACTCTGCTGAAGGGTGTTGCTTTCACCTTTGCTATGTGGCAATGTGGGTCTAATATAAGAACTCTTAGAGTATGCTATGGATGTAACCTGAAATTGTTAGTTCAGACTAGTGCTCTCAGCTTTGAACGGTGGGACCTCAGAAGTCAATGAACTGCTTAGTTTTGTTGCCGCTGTCATAGGAAGGGAAAGAAAATGGCAGCAACTTCCATTATGAGGGATTATGTCATGGTTTAACCCCAAGCAGCAGCCAAGTATCATGCAGCTGCTTACTCACTCCCCCACCAGCAGGATTAGGGAGAGGGTAAAAGGTAGAAGACTCATGGGTTGAAATAAAGAAAGTTTAACAGAGAAAGCAAAAACTGTGCACACAAGCAAATCAAAACAAGAAATTAATTGACTGCTTCTCAAGGAGGCAGGTTTTCTGCCATATCCAGGAGAGCAGGGCCCCATTGCGTGTCATGGTGACTTGGGAAGACAAATGCCATCAATCCAAACACCCCCTCTTCTTTCCCTCCGCTTTATATACTGAGCATGATGTTCTATGGCCTGGAGTATCCCTCTGGTGGGTTTGGGTCACCTGTCCCTGCTCTGTCTTTTCCCAACCTGCCGAGCACCCCCAGCTTCCTCCCCAATGTGGCATCATGAAAAGCAGAAAAGGCTTTGGCTATGTGTAAGCCCTACTCAACAATAACAAAAACATCTCTGTTTCATCAACCCTGTGTTCAGCACAAATCTAAATCATAGCCCCACACCAGCCAAAATTAACTCTACCCCAGCCGAAACCTGCACAGAGGAAGTAACTTCATCAATCTGTCAAAAAACTGGTTGCTCAAGTAAAGTCACTATAAAAATGTGTGTTGAGAGTAGGAATGCTGCAGTTTGTTTCTTGTCTACTGAGGAAGAAATAACTTCACTTTGAAGCTACTTCCTCCTACACTGTTCTGCAAATAGAATGCTTACATCTCGCAGTGGTCTTTTGACCTAGGCTGCCTGTCCAGCATACTGAGAAAATGCAGTTGTGAGGGAAAGAGGCACTGTGCATAACATTTAGAAATAGGAAGTCAAATGATGGTTGGGAAGAGATTTCCATTCTAATTTACCAACCTTATCAAGTTCCCTTTTGACTGCTAAGCGGATTTGTGCACCAAGCTGTGTCATTCCCTCGCTAGAGACTGGTAGAGTTGTTTTTAGCCAAACCAGCTATTTAGAGCTGTTTTTGTGATACATTATGCTGGTGGACTCAGCACAGAGGTTGCAAGAACCATGCTATTCAAGACATGTTTTCCACCCCTTCTCACCTTCACATAATCAGTTTTACACGAAGGTTTCTCATATTCAGTCTGAGGCAGATGTGAACTTAGGTTTGACTAAACTAGTGAAATACTTAAAAATTTTTTCTAACCTTGTGACTTGCTTGTTTACGGCTAGGATCTTGCTGTACTGATGCTGATACTGTGCTGGGTTTGCAATACCTGGCTATAGTTTCCTAGAAGAGGTTTTGTAAATACATTTTTATAATATGGGTTATCTCTGCAAACCACTGTCCTCCAAATGACAAAATTTTGGGGCATTTTGGGGTTAAGGGAGGAGTCTGCATTGTTAACAGATAAGTAAAAGTACCTGTGCCAAGACTATGAGAAACTGAGTCCTATGGCATAAGGTGGAGTTAAAGTTTTATTAGCTGTGGCTTGCAGACTAAGAAATTTGAAGTTCCTGTTCAGCTGAGGGTTTGTTACAGTATCAACACTTTATAAGGTTATAAAATGTTAATACAGCTTTGTACTTCAGAAAATAAAAAGTGTAAAATGGGATATTTAGGATTAAGTTAACCTTAAAAACAAAATCAGAATTACATATTGAAGGGACTCTGATCTGCCTCATTTCTACACTATTCTGTGATTCTTTTGAAATTTCTTTTTCCGTGTGTGAAACCAACACATGACTGATTGCTATACTAAGTGCTGGCAAATTATGCAGTAACCTTTTATGTATTTTTGGCTTTTTTCCCACTGCCACCTCCTCCTCCCCGAAGCTGCTACAATTCAAACCGCATGCACTATGGATTGCAAAGCAGGGTTTGTGTTGCCTAACCACAGAAATCTGTGGTTTAAAATGTTTGTAGCCTCAGGAGCTCATTAAACTGACAATTTCAGATTGCCTCTTTTCAGTGCTAATACTTTTTTTTTTACCTTGACTTAGAATTGTAGTCTGCAGTCCATCATCCTGTTCCCTGCCAAATTTTCATCTGTGTGGCTTTGCAGTGCTCTCTGCACAGTGTTGCCAAAATAAAAATTAGCAGCCAGTGGCAGCTAGCAGAAAGGCATTTGCAACCACTGATTACTTTCAGTGCTGAATGGAGTTAGGTGTATATTTTATTGGCAAAGGCTACTTACGTTGTGTTCTTGCTTCTTTTCCTTCTGTTACGGTGAATTTTGCAGGGGCTAAGTGCTCCTGCTGGATTATATTTTGTCAGGTGTATCAAATTATGCACACTAGAAAAGACATTTTGTATTGGTAGAGATGAAGATCTCATGCATATCTGAGTTAGCTTGTGTGGTTCACAATACCTGCTCTTTGTATATGTTATTGTACTGTAACTGGGTCTTAAGACTCAGTGTTTCCCTTGGTGCCCTAGGAGTTTAAACTGCCTAGAACATCATCTTTACGTGCTTGTTTGTGTGTTTATGCATATGTAGGAAATACATTTACATATGTAGATACATACATGTGTATTTTCACATGTTTTTAAGATTGGTTTCCAGCATTCTGTGTAGATGGTGATGGGAAAACACTACCTGTGTTAGTAATGAACAAGGATAAATAATCAAGTCAATCTACTGAAAAACCTGTGAAACAATTGATTATTGTAATCTTAAAGAAACTGTCAGAAGGATTTCTGTGTTTTCAGAATGCATGTTTTCAGAATGTTTTTATTACTGAGCATCCATGCCTGTAGGAGGTGGAGGAAATCCTTGCAATATGATGTGCCTTTGTGTTGCTTGTGTTCAGGAGGTGAGTGCAATGCCTAAAGCATCTCTTCTCTTCCCGCTTCCTGCTGGGGGACTAGGACCAGCAATACAGGAGTTTCAGAACAGGAAAGACTGTTTTCTTACCGAGGGTTTTATGGTTTGTTGTTTTCCTCCTTGCTGCAGTTATCCAGTTGAAGCTGGGAAATACTCTTGCAAATTCCCATTTAACTGACTTTTTCTAGCAGTGAAGAGTCTAAAAGATTGTTCTCTCTCTCCCTCCTCTACACCTATCCAAAAATCTCCTTCCTCCTCTGTGTTCTAGGTTGACTCTATTGGGATTTGGAAGACTGCAGCACATCTTCCTGTTAGTTGCTTTGCAGCAGAGTTCTGTCAAACCTCAGTGTCTTCTTTTATTGTCGGATTTCAGTATTTTGAGAGCCAAGTGTCACAACAGTTGTTTTAAAGATTTCAGGCACGTCTTATAAGTGGTCCATTTCTGAAAGAGAGAAAATACAAGCATATTCTATCACTTTTGATCTGGATTAGTGCTTTCCAGCACAGAAGAGAAAATATATTACTTTGCCTGCATCTGAACTATAAAAGTGAGCATTTTGTGGTGGAGAGATTCACTGTGGGATTCTCTGGATGTTCCATGGTGTGCCCTACCACTTTGTGGAAAAGAGTCTGTCTGCAGGTGGTGACAAGTATGGTAAAGGTTTGGCAGTTACAAGTGCTGTTTGCCTTGTATTCCCATTCATGTAGTATATGGTAGAAGTAACCCATCGAAAGTTTTAACTGACGTATTAATTGTTCTCTTCACTGTTTTGTTCATTATGTGGAAAGGAAAACAAAGGCACATTGATGTACAACTTGCCTTGAACTTTGTGGGCATATGATAAGAGGTCCTTAAGTAGAACTCCAGGTCTCAAGGGTCAATTTTGTTCCTTCCCTTATGTACGAATCAATTAATGTAGCTGCAGACTTGACAGTAACTCAGTTCTTTTTGTCAACAGGAATGTGCACGGTTTAGTTAAAACTATTTGCAAGTTAATACAAATTCAAGCTATTCAACTGGAAAAAGATGGAGATGAGTCTGTTTGGAGTCTGTATGGGATCAGGTTAGTTTCGCATTCCTTTTGTTTAGAAACAATAGTAACTTTCTTTCTGATTTCCAGAAGAGAAGGGAAATAAAGTTAATACTGATTTTCAGTCTTACTCTTTTTTGTGTGTTTTCTTTGTTCACACTGTCCAGGTAATCATGTGCTGGCACAGGTTGCCCACAAGGGCTGTGGGGTCTCCGTCCTTGGGGATAACAGAACCTGACTGCATGTGGTACTGGGTAGCCTTCACTAGCTGACTGCTTGAGCATGTGGGTTGGACTGGATGATCTGAGTAGGTCCCTTTCAACCTAAACGATTATCTGATTCTGTGATTTTTTTTTTTTTTTTGGTTGGAAGTTTTAAGGAGTTTTGTGATACAAGGATAAGATTGCTGCCATAAGCTCGAAAGGGACGAAGGCAGTGTGAGAAAACAAGTACTAAGACTAGTTCAAATAATGGATGATTTCTAATATTTCTTTTAATAAGCATTTCATTTTAAGGCTATGAATCACTTCCCTCTCACTTGTTTTTCCTGCTTTATTCGTATTATAAAAGTCAAGTTCCCAAATGTCTTTGCTGTTAAGGTGATTGACATGAAAAATAAAATACTTAAAGATGCATGTACAGCTACTTATCTTCTTGTCATGTAATACCAGACTTTTGAAGAGGACATCCTAGTGTCTTCGTCCA
Organism: Oreocharis arfaki; assembly: GCA_013398015.1. Classification (NCBI taxonomy): domain Eukaryota; kingdom Metazoa; phylum Chordata; class Aves; order Passeriformes; family Paramythiidae; genus Oreocharis; species Oreocharis arfaki. The sequence goes on along the minus strand of VZRR01004499.1, from coordinate 247,745 downwards.
TCTCTTAAGAAACTGTGAGTCAGTACTGACACTACAAGCCTCTACTCTGTCTTTTCTGGAGAGCATCCCAGCTTTGCAGATGTCATGAATGCTTTTCAAGTTACTTTTTATGCAGTTAAGAGGTATCATTGTAGCTATAATGGCTTAAGGATATAAAATGCATTATTTGAGAGACAGGAATCATGTCTTTAAGCAAAATGAAATAGTGAAGAAAAATAAAACGGACTTTAGAGTGCTGGTTGTGTTTGCATTCGTGAAATTCTGCGTGAATTTGTTTTTGTGACTATATCAGATCTCTTTACAAAATCCCTACTCATACAGAGCAGTTTTAAATGAAAATGCAGGTAATGAAGATGGAACTCTTTTGAAATCTTTTTTAAAAGCTTCTAGTAGGAGAAGCTAAGTTAAAGGAACTTAATTGTGGCTTTATACGAAAAAGAGGGTGGTGGGATGTGGCTGGAATAAAGAAATATTCCAGCCTAATAGGCTGGAACATGCCTAATAGGGCGAAGAAAGATTATTACATTTTTTTCCCACTCACTAAAAGAGAAATTACTGGTAACATACAATGAAGGTGAAATTCGGTAATTTAGAATGGTATAAAGTAAAGTAATAGAGAACTGAAAATAAGAAGCAGACTTTTATTTAGCCAATATGGTTTTTGTTTTCCCTTTTGGTTACAGTTAACTTTAATGAAGAGAAATGATTGTTTGACATAGGGTCCAAGCCCTGGGATTTTGAAACCTGACTTCTGTTTTTTAGTGTACAGAACAACCTATCTATTTATTGTTATGTAACAATTTTTGTAGTTGTGCTCTATCATTAAAACCTGATATTTTGTAAGGAATAGAAGAATGTATACAGTAGCTCACCAACAGTAATCTCTCATTACAGTGTTCATATTTTATGCTGTCAACTGTGCAAAGTATTCCATATGGAAATCATAAATGAAGAATCAAAATGCAACAGTACATTCTCAAGTGGTTTGCTATTGTCACCAGTATTACAGGGTAATAAATAAATGTGGTTTAGGCCAATGTTAATTCTGGACAATAGAATTAGTTTTATAATACAGCTTTTTGTAATGATGTAATATCATGATCAGTTCCTGAAAAGAAATGGAAGAAAACTAATGTCTTGCAGATTGGTGCATTTTATTATATAGTGTTTGTCTGGGGTGGAATTAGCTCTCTCCATAGCAGCCATCTTCAACCAAAACAGTGTTGATAACACACCAGTGTTTTGGCCACTGCTGGGCAGTGCTATCCCTCCAGCCCATTGCCATCTCTCAAAAGGCCAGGAAGGTAGGGATGGTCAAGACTTTGGGAGGGGACATAGCCAGGATAGCATACCCAATCTAAAAAAAGGGATAGTTCATACCATATGCCGCTGTGCTCAGGAATAAAAGCTAAGAGGAAGGAGCAGAGAGTGGATTCGTTATTAAAGTGTATGTCTTCCAAAGCAGCTGCTACACATACTGAAGCCCTACTGCACAGGAAGTGGCTACACATCGCCTGCTGATGGAAAGCAAAGAATATATTTTTAAATTTTCCTTTGCTTTCTTTTCTAGCCTTTGATTTTTTTTTAGTAAACTGCCTTTATCTTGACCCAGAAAGGGCTCCTGTCAGCATTGTCAGTGCAGGTGGTTTATGATACACATAGAAATACAGAAAATTGGATATGATTTTTTTCTGAAAGCTATTAGCCTTTTTTTTAATGAACTAGTATTTTATGATATGCATAATGATTCATCATGCATGGTTTTACTGTTTTAAAGTTCTGGAGAGCTGCCAGTTGTCTAAATTCAGGATTCAGAGTAGGTAGCAAAATGCTTTAAAATGCACGTCTGATGGAGTAAAGTGCTGTTCCTGAAAGGACCAGTTTTCTGAAAGATCCAGGGTCGCATCTGCAGAAAAGTATACTGACTGCAGACATTGTTTCCTCATACAGAAAAAGAAGTCTGTCACTGAATTTGTCCTTTAAATCAGATTGAAGCTCACTTCTGGTCAGAGATCTAACAAAAAAGTTCAGACCACCTAAAAGTTAAAAATAATGTATGTTTTATTGTTACCCCTGACAAAGATTTGTCTTTGTTTCTGTGGGCCATTCCATTTTATGAGTGGGTAACCACTATGTTTGCCTGGGTGTTTTGCTTTATCCTGAACCCACTAGCAGTAATTTAGGGTAGTGGCACTGTAATGTAATTTAAAAATGTGTATTTTACATTACTGTTCTAGGAATTCTTGGGATAGTGTTGACAATAAATTGTATCTGCACACCTCATTTTTCTTACTGCTAATAGCACTATCAAATGGAACTTTTTTGGTTTGCACTTTCTGATGTTTCGTTATTAATCACTGTTCACTGTGGAGCTTAGCTGACTTCTTTCATTATCCAGTTCAGTGCAGTTGTACTGGTTTCAGAATACACAAGATCTGTCATAAAAGGTTTGCTTTCTTTCCTATGTAGTAAGCCATTTTAATTTTAGACTTGAAGGGTCAGGTGCTGACTTTAGGAAGGTTCCCCTGGCTTCAGTGTCATTGCAACATTTAAATGATGGTTGGATCTTGATTAGGAAAGGTAATTAATTTTTAAAATATGACAAAGTTATTGAAATAAGAAGCTGCTATCACCCTGTGTGTCTTTACAAGGACTATGTACTTTCAATGTCCTGGCGTTGCACCTGGACAGTATTTCTAGCTTGCTGCCTGGTAAGGATCCAGTCTATAATCTTGCTGGATTCAGAGACTAGATTCAGAGACAAGCAACGAGGTTTTTTGCCCCTTGCGTACTGTCGTCTTTGGAAAGCTGCAAAGAAGCAATAACCTTAGCTTTTCTGGTCTTTGTGCATAGATTGTAAAAGACTCTAGTGAAGTATTTGCAAAATCTAGGTAGGTGGATATATGAAGAACATGTATGTAAGTTGACAAGTGTTTGAGAAATGAATGTAAGTACTGACAGGCTTCTGGCCGCAAATATGAGGGCCATACCTGTAGAATGCATAGTTTGTGTTCTTAGTGTATGGCATCTGTTTTCTGAGCATGTTTCAAGTAGTCTCATCACATCAGTCAGCTTTCTGAAAGAACTTTTGTCTTCAGGTTATTTATTTGCCTGAAAAGAAACACAAGTCTTCAGAAGAAAAATGACTTGACGAGCGGAGTCTGACAAAAAAAAAAGAACGTGTTTTGAGGTCTGTTGTAGCCATATAGCAAAGAAAATTAGAGTCATTAGGTATGTAAATAGTCTGCTAGTCTGCAACCAGCTTTCATAGTTTGGTGGGCCCTTCATTCAGCTGGTGGCTATGTAACTCTTTGATTATCCTCACAACTAGCCGGTAGCCCAGGACTCAAAAACATTAACATTGAAAATGTAAAAAAAAAACATTATGAGGAGCACCTCTTTTAGTTTAAGGGTATGTCTGCTAGATTATGTTTTTTTCATAGTGTCTTGCTAGGCATGACATAACTCTAAACATTCCTGGTTATAACAGGTAAGCATTACCTCTTTAGCTCAGTTGAGGGAAGCCTTAATGTAACATCACATTATGCATTTCAAATTTGCCATGTAATGGGAAAAATAAGATTTTTTATTCTTTTATGGGGTTCTTGCAGATCTCATTCCCTTCACCTGGAGTTGGGTTGCTTCAGTGCTGCTTAAGATGAAGCATATGTTGTATTACCGTGTTATTGGATATGAGTTTGTCTCTGTGAATGTTGTCTTCTCTAATAAAAAGACTGTTGGAAATTCTGGTGTTTTGTTCCTCAGAGGTTTTTAAAACAACAGTAATAAATGAAATGTAAATTGTAAATCCTTCCTAAAAGTTATATCTGGCTGTGTCACTCCTGTAGTGTCTGAAACTGAGGTAGTGTGTCTCGAGATACACCACTTCAATGGGTGATTCTCAAATCATCTACTGCTGTATAGGTAAAACTCCCTGAAGGTCTCTCTGGTGTGTAGCACAGATTTGTTGGACCTGTGAGCTGGAAAGATGGTTAACCAAACTGAAGGTGGTGGTTTGCAGCAGATTTATGCTGCCTTTCCCTGTTTGCTTTTCCACTTATAACGTAGAATGGTTTGGGTTGGAAGGGTCCCTAAAGATCACGTAGCTGCAGCCCCCCAGTCCCCAGACAGAGACACCTTCCATTAGACCATGTTGCTCAGAGGCCCGTCCAGCCTGTCCTTGGCCTCCAGGGATGGGGCATCCAGAGCTCTGGGCAGTAAGTTACTCTAGGTGAATGACTTAGGTTTTGTTTCTCACAGAACAAATTATGTACTTCAGGTTTCCCTCCTTCCCAGGTTTTCCTCCATCTACTACTGTACAAGGGTAGTCAGTGTTCAATGCAAGCATCTCACTTCTGGGTGGTGTAGATGGCCTTCGGTCACTGACTTTGGAGGTGGGGAAGGTGTTGGCAATAGATTCATTTAAGAACAGGTGACTACTAGGCCTCAGTGACCTTTTTAAGTGTCAGAGGGCTTACAGTAAGGTGGAAGTCTCCAGCCTGGTGATATGGCCAAACTTTTTCCTTTCCTGTTTCTTTTACCACATGACCAAAAAAAAAAGGTAGAAAAAATTGTTGGGAGCAGGTTTAAACTATTAAGTGGGATGATGGTCACCTCAATCAGTCTCAGGTGCTGAAGACTTGGACCTGGGCTTGGAAAACTGGACTGATGATGTGTGACAAATGGTTCTGATTTTTTAGTGGGTATTGTTTGGATATTGTCACTGATACAGCCAGTGACTCAAATGACACTTTTGGAGAGTGAACCGTAGAAAGTCAGGTAAGTAAAACAACAAAAAAAAAAGGAGTGAGACGAAGCCTTTTCAAATAGAGAGATTTTGTTTTAATCTTGTTTCTGAAGTTCTGAGAAAATACTCTTTTTTGACAGTATAGCAGTCTTAGCAAAGCTGGTAAAGGGAGCTGGTAAAAGGAGGAGGTTAAATTGGCTACTTCTACAGCTGCGCTTATTTTGAAGATAGTTATTTTGCATACTTCCTGTGTTATGGATATAAATGTAATTTCTTTGTCTTTCAGGAACGCTCCTCATCCATTAATCACTGTCCTTGAAAACAGACCTGACTGCTGGCCAGTTCTACTACAGCAGATAACAGTATTTTTCCATCAGTGTCCAGAGAGGTACATGAATGAAAAATTTTACAGAGCCTAGCAAATGTTGGCAACTGAATTGTATCACTGTTACTGTTTTGTTGAAGGCAGCTGCAACAAGCAGTAAGAATTCTGTGTTTCGTGAAAGATACTTGTAAAATTTAATTACACTATTTGAAGTTTTTAAATAATAATGTAAATAATTATTAATTAATTAAATGCTGGTATAATAGATCAAAAATCAATTTTATAGCTTTTAATTATTTATCGTAGATAAATAGTAGATAAATTTTGTATGGATATAGAATAACTGGTGCAAAACTGATAGCACATTTGAAGGGGTTTTTTTAAATAAGCAATTTGGCTTATTAGCTTTGTCCAAATTTTGATGGCTTAGTCAAGAAAAAATGAATACAATGCAGCTGTAACTCATCTATACCAAATGATGGGATGATGAAGGAAAAGGGAAGATGTTTAATCACGTGGAAAGTATGAGGTCTTGAAAAACAATGTATGCTTTCTGATTAAAAAAAATAGAAAAAAAATCAGTGGCACAGCCTTATTATAAAGCATCATTAAAATGAACTAATACCCAGCTGCCAACAATCTCAGCCTTTCCTCATACTTACCACTAAGGAACTTGTCCAAAAATGCTTCAGTGTAAGATAAGAAATCTGTGGCACTCTCAAAGAGAACTGCTTTCAGTGGTTTTACGTCTATATGTATGCTTTTCAGATAAAAGTATCCCATTTCTCCTGTTTTCAGAAAGACTAGTGACAGAGTAATAGTGCAGAGAAATTGACTTCTCTGTTCGCTATTTATAAAGAAAAAAATTTATTAATCTCTTAAATTTCTGGTGGGCTTAGGCTACATGATCAAGAGTAAGACTTTCAAGCAAATGTGTGTTTTGCTCGATTTAATTGATCAGAGTGTTTTTCAAATGCTGTTCACTCTTTCACTCTGCTGCTGCATCTGGGACTCATGTAGAGTCCCCTCAGATGTATAAATGATGGAGTGAACGGTGGATTTTTTGCTGGTGGCTTCTTTTGACTTAAAACAGGAGTTCTTCTTGCTGAAAAGGAAAACCCGCGACACTCCTCTTGGTGCTCTTTGTTCAAGATTTCTGTGGGTCAAGTGCTAGACTGAGAATATAGAATCATAGAGTAATTTAGGTTTGGAAATGCCCTTCAGAACACTGAGTCCAGACATTAACCTAATGCTATCACGTCCACCACTTAAGTGTCCCTAAGTGTGATGTAAAAAGGCTCCACATGTGTTGATACAGAGCTATTAGTAAATTCTTTCTACAGTTTTGCGTCAAGACTGAGTCTTGTTAAAACTCAGTTTTGATTCCCTGTTGATGTGCTGGATGGTAGGAAGACTCTGCAGAGGGATCTGGAGAGGCTGAATCTAGGGTCTGAGGCCAGTGGTATAAGGTTCGACAAGGTTCAGCCCCTAATGCTGGGTCATGCACTTCGGTCACAACAATTCCATGGAGTGCTACAGGCTGAGGGAAGAGTGGCTGGAAAACTGCGCAGAGAAAAAGGACCTAAGGGTGCTGGTTGACAGCCTCTGAACATGAGCCAGTGTGTGCCCATGTGGCCAAGAAGGCCAATGACATCCTATTTTGGGTCAGAAATAGTGTGGCCAGCAGGAATGGGACTAGGGAAGTGCCCACGTACTTGGCACTCGTGAGGCTGTGCCTCAAACCCTGTGTCCACTTCTGGGCCACTCACGACAAGAAGGACATCGAGGTGCTGTAGCAAGTCCAGGGCAGTGGAGCTGGTGAAGGGTCTGGAGTATGAGTCTGATGAGGAGCAGCTGAGGAGCTGGGGGTGTTTAGCTCAGACAAAAGGAGTCTGAGGAGTGACGTTACTGCTCTCTGCCTGAAAGGAGGTTGTAGCCAGGTGCGGGGGTCATCCTGTTCTCCCAAGTAACGAGTGACAGGATGAGAGTAAATAGGCTCAAGCTACATCAAGAGAGGTTTAGATTTGCTGTTAGGAAAATATTCGTAGTGGACTTGTCAAGCATTGCGACACTCTGCTCAGGGAAGTGGTAGAGTTACCATCCTTGGAAGTATTCAGAAGGCCTGTAGATGTGGCACCTGGGGACATGGTTGAGCAGTGGGCATGGCAGTGCTGGTTGGACTTGAGCCTAAACAATTATATGATTCGCTATTTGTTAGTGTATTGACCATCATTGCTTTAATAATGTAAAGGACAGCTTGTATTCTTAACATGGTCAAGCCAAAAGATTTGTTCTGTGATAATATTTTACTGGGAAGCCACGTTGGTTAAAACAGTTACTGTATCATGTAATTGTTTTAAGACCATTCTGCAAAAACTGATAAATAAAGGATGACTCCTTTTTATTGAACTGATGTTTTATGTGTTTTAAAAAGATATTTCTGAGTAGTCTTATCCAAATACTTCTTCAGAATGGGACATCAGTCTATCGTGACATTCAGCAAGAAAAGTCACTTTATTGAATTGATGAGGAAAAAAAGAGTAAAATTAGGAATATTATAACCTGCAGGTCCATATTGAGTCTTTTCAAAATTGCACTTTGAAGTGTAGTTGCTGTATTGGGTCTAGTGACAGTATTTTGTTCTAGTAAGTCCAAGTTTTTTGTGAGAGTTAGTAATGTCCTTCTCAACACCTTTCTGTTAATTAGGTCTTACAAATTTTTGCAGGTAGGGTCACATTACTTGGGTTTTCTTGTTATGCTTTCAGTACAAAGCACTCATGGCAAACTTGTATCTTGAACTGCAGGTCAGAGAGTTCATGTGTTGGCATAATGGCTTCATTTCTAAGATACCTGTATTGTGAGCCATCCCAGTTACGGGAATATGCTGAACTGCGAATGGGTTTACTTAAGATCTTACTTCAGCCTCATGGGCCAAAGCACAAAGAAGTACCCTCCATGTTGGAATGTGAGATTCTTCAACTTCTGTGTGATTTGATTCCACACCTGCAGGTACAGTTGTTGCCTGACCCTACCTTTTACAAATAGATGTTTCTCAAAACAGTG